>JASPKZ010010066.1:0-54552 GCA_030220185.1 Diploptera punctata | reverse complement strand
TAGCTGAGATCCAATATGTGTATATTTATTTATATCTTCTTATTCTTCTTCTTCTTTTTTACGAAAAAGTTAAAGGCCCAATGCCTGTAATGGTTTGAGTCAAGCATTCTCAATCTATATTTTCTATAACATCCCAAAGACCTCTTCCATTGAGGTCAATAATGGAGCATGCCATAACGTATGTATATATATGTATGTAGCCATTCATCTAAAGGAAAAAGTCTGCTAACAATTCTCAGTATCGTTGTTTTAATTTCATGTTTCATAAAATCGTATTCTAACATTAGCCTGTAACAGCCATAGTGCTTGTATTTTGTTTCTTTCCGAGACCTACAAAACGCAACAAACACGACAATCTACAGATGAGTTTCAAATATATTACAGTTAGTGACTGCACTACTAGCAAAGTGAACAATTAAAAAAATACACATCTAATGATGTTGAGTGATTCCGGGTCTTCTGTGGCCGTGGTCCATAGTTGGTGTTGATACCAGACGTTCGCCCTCAACTGCGGAGGGCATCTTCAGTGGCGAGTGCTTCTAGGCGTGTTTCCTGGTCGGAAGCTCTACTTAGAGTCTGGTATCAACACCAACTATGGACCACGGCCACAGAACCCGGAATCACTCAACATCATGATTACCGGCCGTGAAAGCCTGCATTCAACTAATACACATCTAATATTTATACTTTAGTAACTTGTTAACACAAACAAATGCTTTTATTTCCTCATTTTAATGTTCAATAAACATATAATGAAAGTGATATTACACATAAAAATAAGGATTTACTCTCTGAACTGAAAGAACTCAGTATTTAAAAAAAATAGATTTGAAGTAATACATACGATCTGTAAGAGGTAAGAATTTGAACATACGCTCAACATAAGATTAATGGAATATGTATATTCATTATTTCCTCTCAACACAAAATTCTGTAAACATTAACAACATAAAAAGTCAGAGATTATAAAACAAAACACATTATCACCTCTATGTGCACTTACAAAAAAAGAGAATGAGTGGACTTTTGATCTCGAACATTTCAAGTTTTAACGCGCGATTCACACGAGTAAACTAATTGCACAGTAGAGTTACAACACGTTCTCCTTTCTCCACTGAAGGGCATTACTTAAAGCATAGCAAGCCAACGACGCTTAGGTCAGTACCTTATGGCTTGTTCGTATCAAAAGATCACGGTTCGGTACCCCGATTAGGTTATTTTTTTTAAACATTGCTACAATGTTTTTCTATTATATTCTATCTGTACATTATTATTAAAACGCGGTACTTATTAAACAATTAAATGTATACCGATAGGTAAAGAGCGTTATAAGTTTACCTAATATAGTGTAAAGTGGATGTAGATTACGTGGAAGGAATTAAATGTTATAGGATTATTGTTTGTGCAAATAACAATAACAACAAAAAAATCATTGTCGAGGGATTTGAAGCCTGACGTTGATATACATTTAATTTTCTAGTAATTGTGCTAACGACGTACGCTACTCGCACGTCGGATACTAGTCTTCTAAATCCTGGTTGTCTTGTTTAGTTTTACATAATGCACAAGAGTTAAACCTTGTTCGAAATGTCGTAATTTCAGTGATATTGTATACGTCGAACACTCGTAAATATCTAGAAATATGTCTCTTCATTGACCTTTAATTATTTATGACCGTTAGAATCAAATACAGCGTATTTGAAACTTTGCATTTGCCAATGCTCTTGAAACACAGCTGTAAGCTCTTCGAGCATGCGCAGTGGGTCATAACAGCAAAATTCTGCGTTTCGTAGCCGCACATTCCTTTGTTTTTTTTCTTTCCTACGTGTACTTTTTTTGCTGGATATTATGTAAGTCTTCGTATTTTAAACACAAACTTTTTAGTAAACAATTAGATTTTCTGACAATTTCATACAGAAGATGTTATGTTTGTTATGTTACGCTATTCTTCAACACCTGATATATTAAAAAAAAAACTATTAAGAATTTTTCTTATTCTAGGGATGGCGAGATAAACGAAGACCACTGCACAGTGACTCACAATCTAGAAATCACTATTTGGCTTACAAATGTATCTACACGCGTAAGATAACAAATTAAGGGTGTATACGAATATCTGACTCGGCATAATTGATGCGAGGACTTTTAATTAGTTGTTACGTGCAAAATATTAGTAACTGATTTTAACAAACAATTTATTTGCGAGATACTTGGGTAATATTAATCTATAATCATAGATAGGCGTATTTATTTAGAAAATAACAATTATTATAAAAGTAATTTATTCACAATTTTAATTCTCTCTCTCTCTCTCTCTCTCTACTCTCTCTCTCTCTCTCCTCTCTCCTCTCTCTCCCTCCCCCTCTCTCTCTCTCCTCTCTCCTCTCTCCTCTCTCCTCTCTCCTCTCTCCTCTCTCTCTCTCTCTCTATATATATATATATATATATATATATATATATATATATATATACATATATATATATCCAAAATTGTTCCTATGGACTTTATTCCCAATTACTCGTAATCTCATTTCCTCCCATGTTTCGCAGCCAAATATAATATAAATGACTGGTAGTAGAATAACAATTGTAACCCGGCGTGCACTGCTACGCTTAAATAAATGAATAATAATGTGTGTTTTTTATGTATTGTAAGCCTATGGTTTCCCTTTACGGAGATTTAGGCGCTCTCCCCTCACAGGAAAGAATTTGAACCATACTAATTTAATTACACTTGTTTTACGTATAGATGTCATTTTGAGTGGTCCCGTGGTCAACGTTCCGCCTCATACTGACATCTAGGAAACTAAGGTAGTACTAGGACTGGAAAATTCGGTAAATTTTGCTTAGAGGCCTTTTCATTCAGGCTTAAGGATTTTTACGAGCCTGAAAATCTTCAGACTCGGGACCCAGCGGCTTAAAGTCCCTTCCGGAGGACATGCTCCTTGGATTTTTCCGTCCTAAAAACCATCGACCCCGGCTGGGTTTGAACCCCGACCCTCGGACCAGAAGCAAGGAGCATAACCACTAGTCCACCGCGGCAAAAAAAAAGTGTTTTTTATGTTCAGTTAAATAAGTAAAACGAAGTAACTAATTACAAAAACGTATATTTTTAGACACCCCGTGCTGATTTCCCGAACTTCTTGATATAAATGAGCTGAAAGAAAAATCGTTATTGTGCGAGATATCCGTAAGAGATAAACAAATATGCTGGCAGCAAGCTTTCTTGTAGAAAGCTCTTTGAGATATTCAATTCTGTGTGTACATTAATTTCTTTTTGGCATGTTAATTTCCTTCACGTGTAACAATAATAATAATAATAATAATAATAATAATAATAATAATAATAATAATAATAATAATAATAATAATAATAATAATAATAATAATCCGTTGGGGTCAGGATTTTTAAACTGACTCAAACCCTCTGGCGGCACTATGGCCCTGGGGTCGACTCAGCCTCTAACGGAAATGAGTACCAGACGCTTGTTCTGGGGGTAAAGGCGGCCGTCACGCAGGGCTGACAACCCGGCTGACATAAAGTGCCGATTGTCTAGAAAAAGTGGGAGCCTTAGCTCCCTACTCACCCCAAGGGCCTCCTGGCCAGTTGTGAGATCACTTTACTTATAATAATATAATAATAATAATAATAATACTAATAATAATAATAATAATAATATATTATTATTATTATTATTATTATTATTATTATTATTATTATTATTATTATTATTATTATTATTACATTATATATGTATATAGTCCACCGCTGTGGTCTCGAGGTAGCGTGCTGCCTTGTCACGCAGCGGGCCCGGGTTCGATCCCCGGTCGGGGCAGTTTTTCTGGGTGAGGTTTTTATCGGGGTTTTTCCTTACCTGTAAGACAAATGTCAGGAAAATTTAAGGCCCAAACGTCCCCGAAATCATATGGCCATCATCTTCCTTAACATTATCATTATTATCATCATCATCCTTCACCGGTGTGGAAAGCAACGGAAAGCTACCACACCTACACATTCCCCTAGTAAAACTGCAAGCATAGCTTGAAATGCTATGATTGCAGTGAAGGACCTTCTTCGGGCAAAATTACTATGGATGGATGGATATATGTATATATGATTGGACACTAACAACTCCAAATGGTATATATATATATATATATATATAAGTCTGTGTGTGTGCGCGTATTGATTTTAATATATTTGCGCTACGCAACGTTTAACGTTTTATCAAATATACAAATTCGTAATAATAACTTACGTTGCGGAGTAACGCCACTGAATATGAAATTGAAAAAAGTAAATTTTAATTAGAATTTGATAAACTTAAATATTTCACGGATTAAATCTGTTTATAACCCGTAAATTTGTGGCATGAACAATGAGCAACTCTTCCTTTATCAGGTAATTACTAAATACATTTATAAATACCACATTTATCTTACATTGAAATGTTTGAAAATATATTATACGTATTGTACTGTTCATATTTGAAAGCTAAACTGCTTACATATTATAAAACATTTAAATACAAATTTGAAATCTTCTGTTTTTTGTTATTCTAATTACAAACGTTACATTGAAATATATATATATATATATATATATATATATATATACAAATTAAATGAATGAATTCACTCTTACTTTAAGGGAGGAAAGGAGATTTGGAGTATTTGAGAATAATACTCTCAAGAAAATGTTTGCATCAAAGGGACATGAGCAGACAGGTGAATGGAGAAGACTGATTATCAGTGAAATTACA
Source organism: Diploptera punctata (assembly GCA_030220185.1). Classification (NCBI taxonomy): domain Eukaryota; kingdom Metazoa; phylum Arthropoda; class Insecta; order Blattodea; family Blaberidae; genus Diploptera; species Diploptera punctata. Next base: position 49,789 of record JASPKZ010010066.1, on the reverse strand, counting down.
TGGTCTTTATAGGAAGCCAGATATAATTTAGAACATTTAAGTCTCGTTGACTGCGATGGACAGGACATGTGGCCCGAGTGGGGAATGAAAACGTACATGGAAGCTAATTGTGGAAAACCAGAGGGCAACGCCCAGTTGGTAGACCAAGAATGAGGTTAGAAAATAACATTAATTGTGATTAGAGGAAGTAGATTTGTTTATACAGGGTATGATTGGAAAAAGATTGGCTCAGGATAGGGATGTATGAAGATACGGTTTCGATAGTACCAGTTAGTTTAGTTGCACAATTTTCTTATTTTTATATCTATCAAATTTTTAGTATTACGTAAACAAATGAATGAGGAATACACACCAAATTCATTAAAAAAATTAATTTGTTTAATTTAACAATGGTATATTTGTAACACACACTCAAAAACCTATTTAGATAGATGGATATAGATTTTACCTTCAAACTAAGCTACAATCGGCTGGTCGACCGAATATGCTTACCACATGTCTCACACATATACACACACACACACCCACACACTGGCAGCAGGTGTTTTTATTATTATTATTATTATTATTATTATTATTATTATTATTATTATTTGGAAGGTTTGGCGCTGGTGTACAGATATTTTTTCTTTTTCTTAAAATATGTTGTATGTAAATATATTTTATATTACCTTACATAAACTGAAACGTCAGTGTCTAACACGTAGTAGGTTCATAGCCGCGTGGACACAAACTCTCAATGCATCCCTATCCTGAGCTAATATTTTCCAATCATCACCTTGTATAATCAATCAATCAAATCATTAGTTAAATTTTATTCTCCCTCCTCGTTTTTTGGTCTGCATATAAACTTGGCATTTTCACCTCTGGCTTTTCCTTCAATGAGCGTTTTCTTCTTCTTTTTTTCCATGCCATGTGACCTGTCTGTTCTTTTAATTATAATAACTTGCTTGCTTCGTATAAAGAGACGTTTAGGTTCAATGTTGTTGCAGTCTTCACCATTCACCTGTATCTTTATCTCTCTCTACATCTCTCCTCCATCTCTCTCTACATCTCCCTCTACATATATATCTCTACATATCTCTCTCTACATATCTCTCTCTACATACGATCTCTCTCTACATCTATCTCTCTCTCCCTCTCTCTCTCCCTCTCTACATCTCCCTCCTCTAACATCTCTCTCTACATCTCTCTCTACATATATATCTCTACATATCTCTCTCTACATCTCTCTTTACATCTCTCTCCCTCCTCTATATATCCCTCTCTCCATCTCTCTCCCTCTACATCTCTCTTCTCTACAATCTCTCTCCCTCTACATATCTCTCTCTCTACAACTCTCTCTAAACAACTTTCTCTCTCTCTACATCTCTCTCTCTCAACATCTCTATCCCTCTACATCTCTCTCTAACATCTCTCTCCCTCTACAATCTCTCTCCCTCTACAACACCCCCGCTCTCTCTCTCTCTCCCTCTACATCTCTCCCTCTAACATCTCTCTCTCCTCCTCTACATCTTCTCTCTCTCTACATCTCTCTCTCTCTACTATCTCTCTCACTCTACATCTCTCTCTCTCTACGACATCTCTCTCTACATCTCACCTCTCTACATCTCTCCCTCTACATCTCTCTACTCTCTCTCTACACCTCTCTCTCCCTACATCTGTCTCCTACATCCCTCTCCCACATCTCTCTCCACATCCCTCTCTCTACAACTCTCTCTCTCTACACGTCTCTCCATACATATCTCTCTCTACATCTCTCTCTCTACAAATCTCTTCCTACATCTCTCTCTACTCTACTCTCTCTCTCTCTAACAATCTCTCTCTCACTCCCTACATCTCTCTCCCTACGTCCCTCTCCTCGAACTACGTCTCTCCTCCTCTACATCTCTCGCTACCCTCTCTCTCCACATCTCTCTCTAACATCTCTCTCTCTACTTCTCTCTACTACATCTCTCTGCATCCCTCTCCCTCACTCTCTCTCCCTACAACTCTCTCTACAATCATCTCTCCGCTCTACACCCTCTCTCTCTACATCTCTCTCTACACATCTCAATCCCACATCTCTCTCCCTACATCTCTCCTCTCTCTACATCTCTCTCTACATCTCTCCTCTACCTCTGTCTCTCCCTCTACATCTCTCTCTCTAACATCTCCTCTCCCCTCTACATCTCTCTCCCCTATACATCTCTCTCTACATCTCTCTCACTCTCACTACTCTCCTCTACATCTCTCCTACATCTCTCTCTACTTCCTCTCCCCCCTACTACTCTCTCCAACAATCTCCTCTCTCTACATCTCTCTCTCTAACATCTCTCACTCTACTCTCTCTCCCACTACATCTCTCTACACACTCTACTCCCTCCCTCTACATATCTCTCTACATATCTCTCTCACAAATCTCTCTCTACACACCTCTCTGCCCTCTACATCTCTCTCTCCTACATATCTCGCAATCTACAACTCTCTCTCTCCCTCTACATCTCTCTCTCTACATCTCTCTCACTCTACATCTCTCGCCTCTACTCATCTATCCGCCTCTACATCTCTACTCCCTCTACACACTCTCTCTCCCTCTACATCTCTCTCTCTCTACTCTCCCTCTCTCTACATCTCCCTCCCTCTAAATCTCTCTCTCTACAACTCTCTCCCTCATCACTCTCCTCTACATCTCCGCCCTACAACTCTCTCTACATCTCTCTCTACAATCCAACTCCTCTCCCTACATTCTCCCCTACATCGCTCTCTCTACAACATCCATCTCTCTCCCTACAATCGCTCTCTCTACGTCTCTCTCCCTCTACATTCTCTCGTTCGTCCCCATCTCTCTCTACAATCTCTCCCTCTACATCTCTCCCCACAACCTCCTCTATCTCCTCTCTCCTACATCTCTCTCTCTACATTTCTATCAACATCTCTCTCTACAGCTCTATCTCTACATCACTCTCTACATCTCTCTCCTCTCTACATCTCTCTCTACACTCTCTCTCTACATCTCTCTCTACCTCTCTCGCCTAACATCTCTCTCCTCTCTCTTCTCTCTCATCTCTCTCTCTCTCTCTCTCTACATCCTCTCTACATCTCTCTCCCTCTCATCTTCCGCTCTCTCTTCCTCTACATCTCTCTCTCTACATCTCTCTTCTCTCTAAATCTCTCTCTCTCTATACAATCTTCTCTCTCTCTCTACTCTCCCTCACGACAAATCCCCCTCTCTACATCTCTCTCCCTCTACAATCCCTCTCTCTCTACATCTCTCTCCCTCTACATCTCTCGCTACATCTCTCTACAACTCTCTCTACACTCTCCCTCTACAATCTCTTCTCTCCCTCTACATCCCTCTCTCTCTCCATCTCTCTCCTTCTAACAGCTCCCTCTACATCTCTCTCCCTCTACATCTCTCTATCTTCTCTCTACATCTCCCCGCTACCACAACATCTCTTCCTCCCTTCATTCACATCCCTCTCTCTCTACATCTCTCTCTACATTTATCGCCCTCTAAACATCTCTCTCTCTACATCTCTCCCTCCCTCTACATCTCTCTACTCTCTCTCTTACATCTCTCTCTATATATCTCTCTCTCTCTACATCTCTCTCCCTACATCTCCTCCTGTCTCCTACATCTCTCTCTATTTCTCTACATCTCTCTCTAAATCTCTCTCTACAATCTCTCTCCACTCTAAATCTCTCTCTACATCCTCTCTCACTCTTCAACTCTCCTTCTCGTCTACATGTCCTCCCTACATCTTCTCTCCCTCACTCTCTCTACATGTCTCTCTCTCTACATCGCTCTCCCTCTTACAATCCCTCTCTCCTACATCTCTCTCCCTCTCCCTCTCATCTCTCTCTCATATCCCTCTCTCCCTCTCTCTCTAATTCTCTCTCTCTCTACAAAACATCTCCCTCTACATCGCTCTCCCTCTACAATCCCTCTCTCCTCTACAAATCTACCTCCTCTCTCTCTCTACGTCTCTACTCGTATCTACATCTCTCTCTCTACACATAGTCTCTCTCTACCTCACATCTCGTCTCTCTCTACCTCTCTCTCTACACATCTCTCTCCACATATCCTCTTCACACACACTCTCTCTCTCACACATCTCTCTCTACACATACACAATATCATATATATCATATCTCTCTCTCTCTCTTCTATATATATATTATATATATATATATATCTATATATATATATATATATATGTCTCTCTCTCTCCTACACACACACATATATATATATTATATATATATAATATGTTATAATTAAATCTTTAACATTGAGCAATGCAAGCTTAATATGGTATAATAAGAAAAATAAATGCCTGGACGGGATTCGAACCCGGGTCTCTGAGTCTGTACCTCAGCGCGAATCCAATCCACACTTATTTTTCTTATATATGCATATACTCCATCAAATTCAAACACTTATTTTTCTTATATATGCATTATACTCTCCATTATTACTAGATGTCACGAGAACACTGTCTTCACTGCCATCTAGTAGCTGACTATATCAAGTAAGCAAATTAAAGAGAATATGTATTTTACTTTATAGCAATGGAGAGTATAATGCATATATAAGAAAAATAAGTGTTTCAATTGGATTCGCCTGGTAGTGTGGTGGATATCGCGCTGAGGTACAGACTCAGAGACCCGGGTTCGAATCCCGTCCAGGCATTTATTTTTCTTATTATACCATATATATATATATATATATATATATATCTGTCTCTAGATCTCTCTCTCTCTCTCTCTCTCTCTCTCTCTCTCTCCCCCCATCTCTTTCCTAAGAACTTTATTCCCAAACAGGCCTACTGGTAATCTCATTTACCCCCAGGTTTCGCAGCCAAATATAATACAAATGACTGTTAGTAGAATAACTAAACCAATAACCCGGCGTGCACTGCTACCCCTAAGTAAATGAAGATTAATGTGTGCTTATTTTTGTTTAGTTAAATAAGTAAAAGGAACGTAATTAATTATAAAAACGTATATTTTTTAGACACCCCCTGCAGAATTCCCGAACTTCCTGATATAAATGAGCTGAAAGAAATAATTCGTTATTGTGTGAGATATCAGTAAGAGATAAACAAATATGCTGCCGCGAACTTTCTCGTAGAGAGCTTTTTGAGATATTCAATTCTGTGTGTACATATTTTTTTTGGCATGTTAATTTCCTTCACGTATAATAATAATAATTACATTATACATGTATATATGATGCAAAACTTGTAACTCCACTCGGGATATATATATGTGTGTGTGTGTGTGTGTGTGTGTGTGATATGAAAAGAAAAAATGAATGCTTGAGTCGGGATTTGAACTCGAGTCTCTAAAGTCTGTACCTTTAGCGCTCTAACCAACTGAGCTACCCAAGAATTCCAACACAAACATACAATTTTCTTATACATGTAGTATTCTAGCTCAGTTGGTTAGAGCGCTAAAGGTACAGACTTTAGAGACTCGAGTTCAAATCCCGACTCAAGCATTCATTTTTTTCTTTTCATATCATATTTGCCTTCATTGCCAAATGTCAAAAATATATTTATAATATCTATATATACAAGCGTTACTGCTATAAAGTAAATATTCTCTTTAAAAATTTGCTTAACTGCTATGTTAGCCGCTTGATGTCAGTTGGAACAAATTTCCGCTACCTCTTGTGTGAATTGAGAATACTACATGTATAAGAAAATTGTATGTTTGTGTTGGAATTCTTGGGTAGCTCAGTTGGTTAATTTAGTTACGCTTATTTACCTACATATGTCAGCTAGTGGTCAGCACATAACCTCAAAGAGACATCTAGTAGGAAATTAAGGTATTACTTGGATGGAGGAAGGCAGATCATATTTTGCTCAGAGGCACTAGTTTAGGCCTTTGGTTCTTTTACGGGCTCACGGTTTAAAGTCTCTCTCGGAGAACTGGTCCCTTGGATTCTTGCGTCCTAAAAATCCATCCACCTCGGCGGGTTTGATCTCGCGACCCTTGGGGAAAGAGGCAAGTAACATAACTCAAATATAAACCAAGATAATTGAAAGACACGCAGAATGTTTTATATTCAAATATTGTCAGTAGTTGGAAATGCAGTAAAGCTCTGATTTAGTTTACGGTAGAACATGTTTCAGGAAAAAATCCCCACATCATCACTAACTCTAACTGTCCCGTGGTCTGACAGTAATTTTATGCACCGGTAGTGTTTGTTACAAGAAATAATGTGATGAATTCTGTCTGACATCTCATCCGAGAACACTTTAGTAACTAAACACAAAGCAACAGAAAGTATGGAGTTCCTATCTTGGACAATTGTACTTAAAATGTACGGTTTTATATCGGTGTATGACATCACCACAGAGTGACAGTAAAATAATAATCTCTGTCAAGTTTTCAAAGAGTAACAATTATGAATGTTGTGTATACAGGAGGAGTTACATGTCTTGAGTTCTAATACACTTTGGTCACTAATTATACAAAATAAAGGTAACTTACGTAACAACTAACATTTCTGCGTGTTATTTAAAATAAATAACAATTATCTGTTACGTATGGTTTTGTTGGACGTGAGCACTTTATAACAGTTCACTTTGTCAAGCAACTTTAATGTTCACGTGTTATGTCAAATTATACGTGGGAATTCGCCCGGTTTCGATCCACGACCGGGAGATTTTTCCTCATCTGTGAGACAAACATCGGTAAACTTTAACGCCCAAATAGTAACAAAACACTATCTGACATCATAATCCATTCTCATATTTGCTTTGTTCAGTATACATGTGTGTTTGAAATGCGTCTTTTGTTTTAAATGTTCGTATTGTCTCGGAGAAGGCACCGGATTAAGGTGATCCATCATTTGACGAAGCCCTCCGTCTCCTTGTATAGCATGTACATGTTCCAAAGTACGGACAGGTCGTGTACGGGTGGCAAAGGAGACCTAAAAGTAGCACGTAAAAGGCAGAGGTTAACCCCTTAATTAGTGAATATAAATATCTCGTGCCAGCTTACTTAAATGTGTCGGACTGGAGTGAAAAATCATGGACATCCATAATTTATTTTGTGTATATTGTAGTATAATTTTATAGACATTTAAATATGTCTTACTGATTCATTTTTCCACTATTTATTAAATACATTAAAGTAATGTATCTTATAAGATACAGCGCCAAATTAAGGATAAGAAATGAAGGAAGAAATGTGGTAATTATTTCCACAGACAAGTTACTTTGAACAATTTGTTCGCTGAATAGTAAACTAAACCATTTCCATGTCTATTGTTTTACAAACACATCAGTCATTTTCGCGATGTGGGGTTTGTTAAATGGGGCCTGTGGTCTTCATTCCAGTTTTCTAAACACGAAACTAATCAATTTTAAACTATGAACCGTACAAAATGTCGGATATATAGCAAAATTAATTTCACGTTCAATGGAAAAAGTGTAAATTAATTATATCGAAGAAATTTAACAACTAATAATGATATATTTTTCGTCCGAGACCGTGGGTACCCTTCCTCAAATTGGTTGGGTTAATAGATGGGGGAAAAAAAAAGCTAATCCAGCAAATTCTGAAGATAAAATACTCATTAAGTTTCTTAACGCTAGGGGCACTGATCTCCGAGTATATTATATTATATTTCTCCTCCATAACCAGTTTGTTTATTCGCCTAAGATTCCTATGATGTGAACTGACAAAAATGACTAATATGTTTGTCTTATTTCGGGGAAATCGTAAAATTCTTAAATAAATAAATAAACAATGTTCTTGCTACCTACATTACTGTACACCTGCTGCACTACATATAGAACTCTTTGTTACATTTTCATTAAAAATAATGACGCGAAAAGTCACTCAATAAAATAAGCCATGACGTCGCGGTTCAACATATATCATCACGGTCACGTGGTTACGGCATGAATAATATTTGAAAATTTGTTTTGCTATAAAAATAATTACAATTTCACGTTCTTTTATTTCAGGAAAATCGGAATTACAATAAACAAAATATGTTTGTTTTACAACGTAAATGGATAAGTGAAAGCGTTAAACGGGGCTGTGTATAAAACACAAGGTGAGTTAGTTGCTGGAATTAACATAAACACTTTGGGTGGATGTGTTGAGTATTTCTTCTTCTTCTAAAATTTGCCACAAGTTATTGCGGTTTATATTATCACCTGCGAATACCCGACGCCTAAATAAGTGAAATAATAACGGTTAATTAAATTGTAAGGTATACGCTGAGACGAAACAAACGTGGCGGTTACTAGCCAGTTTTTAATTTCATATTTCAGGTAAAACTCCAAATGTAATTGTCGGGTTTCGCTCATTTTTTCACAATACCTACCTCGGTTTATTTTAATAGAATACTCTGAGTTTCGTTGTGAAACATCGAACATTGTGACCGCTAGAGCGATTTTTAAATTTCGCTTCAGCTGAATTCCTACACCTAATGGTTTTAGAGGATTCAATTGAGATTCTGTATCAACCATGACCCACTCAAACACACACCCCACAAAATTTCATCAAAATCGGTCCAGTCGTTTAGGAGGAGCAGAGAGACAAACACACGTACACAAGAATTATATAGGCCTACAGTAATGATAGGCTGTTACAAAGTCTATAAGTAATGGGAATGTCGGGAGATACTAAAAGTAAAAAATATGCTTTCATGGTACATTAATCGAATGAAAAGAAGAAAATCCGTCGCACAGGAAATGCGTAAACTAAGCGAAATGCTAAAAAAATAATCATGGCGCCGCTCACACATTTTTTAAATTATCGATTTCAGATAACATCCACTTCTAATGGCCGGAAAATAACTTCCTCTTTTTATGTAAATACCATGTACCGAGTTTCGTTGAGGAAAACAGAAAATTAGGATCGACAGAACGATTTCTGCATTTACTTTCCAGGCGTGTCCCCACTCCTAATTGTGTGGTTGCTATGATAAGGAAAAATGTGTGAGAAATTTTGTTTTGTTTTCCTTAATTCCAACTGTTAGACATCAGATATATTAACTAACTCACTAGCATTACAGTCCATGGTTCATGGTCGTTCTCCATACATCCCTATCCTGAGATAATACCGAGGGAATTAATATATTTAGGTTGTTCTGATGTGAAAATAATTACAGATGCAAGATAAGAATAATTAGGAACTTATTTATTTATGACCAAAATGTACTACATTGGTCAAGCGAATCACACGTTTATGCTTTTTGCATGTTGTCGATAGATATCCTTTATTTACAATTTCATCACGAGCAGAATGTATGTTCCATGCTGACTCACTTGTAAATTCTGCTGTTATTTTCACCACATCATCTATCGCTAATGTAGGATATTTTTCATTAAATTGTTTGAAAACATTAAAAATAATTTATTTATCTCTTTTTTAAATACTTGTATTTCCAATGTTTTAAGAAATTCTACAGAAATGTTGCCATTTTGAAACAACTCAAATTCCAACGTATTGTGCATTGCGAGTGCATTAGAGTAAAACAATGTTTATTTCATCTACTAAAATGTAATTATATATTATATTTTAACTAGCGGATCCGGCACACGTTGTCCTGCGCGAACGTTCAATTCTCGTGTCGTGGCTGGACGATAAATATATAAGTTTCGTTTTCAACATCAAATTTACTAATTAAGACGTATAAAATAAGTTCGCAAGAAAGCTCCTCACTGCCATCTATTAACCGTGCATCATGACGTCACATTGTTGTCGCGCGACATATGTCGTTAATGTAGATGATTACACATATGACATAAAAAATCCAATAATCCGATCGCAGCGCCACCTACCGAGTCCAATTATGAATGTAAACTATCCAGGCACCGACTCAAATGTAATCAAAATCTGTTCAGTCGAGTGACAAACACACGTCATATGTAAAGATAAAGATATTTCAGTCTTGTAACACATCGGTCTGACTTGGAGTGTAGTTGTTTCACTGGAAATGATTTTTAACAATAAAAGTATTTCATCACACATTCTGCATACATGGACAAACCAAATTAATCCTTTACTCTTATGCATTTTTTATTGAATGTCCCAGATTGTCATTGACATTTTTGTCATTCCCTCCTAGCACTGGCGTAATTGTAACACACTTCTTAGGTTGGGGCGCGCGGAAGGCGTGGTTACGGCTGTGCCGATGATGTGATGGGTGTTGAGGTGCGCCAGGAGAGTCCTTAATTTAAGGCGAATATCAATGATGATAAATACGATGTCCACATGAGGTTCGTGGACTGTTTCTCACATTTAGTAAGTAATACCGACATAAAAAGTTGTTCTGTAGAATTAAACATTTCATCAGTTTAGTAGAGCGACAAACACATGATGTCCTCTAAATATGTTTGTGTTTCCTTTATTTCGAGTTTTGGAGGGCGAACTACATTCTCTTACACGTGTAAGGGTAAAACTGTTATTCTAAAATGCAGTCATACATCTGGTTTACTTACATTAAAACTTGAACTTAGCTCGGAAGAGGTACATTAGACACCGAAAATTACCGCGCGTGTGTGTGTGGGGGGGGGCTGACAACCCGGCTGATATCTGTGACCAATTTTAATTTAACGAATTATTTTTATTACGAATTTTAATTATAGAGACGAGATAGCTTTTTGGCCAACCCCTGTAAATCTATTACACGGCTTTACTTCTCTCCCGAAGGAAGCCAGATTCAGGATTATGTTATAAATGGGATGAGAACAGGGACCAGTAGATTCCATGTCCACTCGATTCTAAAATATGTTCAAAATTGAGAAGATGATGAGTTAAATAATTTCTTCTCTTGTCTGAATGTTCTAAAGCAGACGCCAATATGTTAGAGAGGCGAATAGCGAAGACTACATGACAATCAGCTACATGGGGAACCAGTTATAATAAGAAAAATTAAGTCTCATAGACTGCGATGAGCAGGACATGTGGCACGATGCCTTTGCTTGTCCAATAATGCAAAAATACAAATGTTACGCTTGAATGGAGATTTGACTGTTGTAGTGTTGGAGTAGTGTTGCATTGTAACGTAGCAACGATTGAACGGTTTAAAATTTCATTCTGTTTGTGTAGTGCCGTGGAAAATATCTCAGATTTTGGGATAAGGAAGTTAGGTAAGTTTAAGTTCATTCATTACACAAATAATTAATATTAGAAAAAATACACTTGTTATTAGACTTTAATCAGTAGATTTATTTCCCACAATTCCCGTCACTATTCCAACTTCAAATGACTGTGGTGCGCTCCTACTCCTAAATAAATGAAATATGATTTTTAAATTTTCGTTTCAGGTAAACTCTTACGCCTAATCTTTTTAGAGCATAATAACAGCTAAACACTCTCCGTACTTGAAAATGTGTGTACACGTTTCGACGAAGCAAACATGGCGGTTTGCTAGAGTCAATTCTTATTTTCGGATTTCACGTAAACCCCCAGTTAAAATGGTGGGATATTGCTGAGTTTTGGATAATACCTACCTCGCTTTATTCTAATAGCACATACTGAGTTTCGTTGTCAATCAACGCAACTTGCAACCGCTATAACGGCTTTTTATTATCGTTTCAGGTGAACTCCTACACCTACTGGTTTTAGAGCTTAACAGATAGCGTCTACGGACCTCAGTGGGTCATATAATGACAATGGAGGAGGAGAATACCACTAGAAAGCTTACACTACTGACACCAGATGGAGCAAGACCGAAGTTGAGATGGAGTAGAGGAAGCTCGGTGTCCGGGGATGGAGGAGGGCGTTGGACACACAAATGGCTGTAGAGCTAGAAGGAGAAGAAAGCGGCTAAACGCTCGGCGTACTTCAAAACATGTATGTACAAATGTCCATGCAGATCTGTTGAGGGGTTTAGAAGTCACAAACATATACGGACTGCTAGCTAATACCCGGGGTGCGTTGCTGCGCCTAAATAAATGAAATATTAAAGGTTAATTAAATTGTATGGTATACGCTGAGACGAACCAAACATGGCTTTCAGGTAAACCTCCACTTCTAATTGTCAGATTTCGCTCATTTTCGGATAATACCTACCTCGGTTTATTCTAATAGGAAATACTGTATTTCGTTGTAAAACATCGAAAATTGTGACCGCTAGAGCGATTTTTAAATTTTCACTTCAGGTGAACTCCCACACCTAATGGTTTTAGAGGGTTCAATTGTGAATCTAAACCATCCAAGGACCTACAAAGGAGACAATTGACCAGTTACAAACCAACGATTAATAACCAGGCATTTGAGAAATTTTAAAAGACTTACCGAGACAATCTATGAAGGAAAAACGAAAAGGGAAAAGGAGAGGAAAAGAAAAAGAAGGAAAATGTAAATAAGAAATGAACACTACATACTTCTGAAGACTCAGAATGAGAGGTGACACGACATATATGTGTGTACAGCGGCAACATAAACAGTGGATTATATCCAGTGAGTGTGTGAATATACAAAACAGAAAGGGAAACGCGTGTTGTTCAGTTAGAAATTAGTGAAATAATGAATAAAAACACAAAAAAAGTTCCAAAAATAGTACCGGTAAATCGATTGATTTCGAAAAATCAACAAAATTTGAATATAAATAATGACATCAAAGAAGAAGACAACAAATTGTGTGTATAAATATAAACAAATATATTGGTTATTAATTTTGTTATTTAGCACATAGCATTGCAAATAATGTAATGGTGCGTGCTGCAAATAAATGAGTTTTTAACGCAAAAAAAAACAAATCCAGGAACCCACTCAAACACTCACAAAAAATGTCATCAAAATCGGTCCAGTTGTTTAGGAGGAGTAGAGTGAACTAACACGTACAGTCTTGTAACATCTTATTTTCGGTCTGACTTGGAGCCTAGTTGTTAAAGGTTTCACTGGATATGTTTTTTAACAATTAAAGTCTTCATCACACATTGTGCATACATGCCCGAAGCAAATTAATGTTTGTACTCTTATGCATTTTTTATTCGACCCCCAGGTTTCGTTTTGACATTTCTGACGTTATCTCCAGGCACTGGCGTAATTGTAACACACTCTTGAGGTTGGGGCGCCCGGAAGGCGGGGTTACGGCTGGTCTGATGATATGATGTGTGATGATGATGATAATGATAACGGTGCGCTAGGAGAGTCTTTAATCCTAAACTTAATCTAAGGCAAATATCAATGATAATGATGGCCGTATGATATTAGGGGACCGTTTGGGCCTTAAATATTCCTGATATTTGTCTTACAAGTAAAGAAACCCCGAAAAATCCTTCACTCAAGAAACTTGTACGGACAGGGTCGAACTCGGGCCCGCTGCGTAACTTTTTTTAAAAATTGTTTTATTCAATTCATCATTTGTTCTAATTATCCAAGGTCCATCTAAAATTTCTGCTGCTCGAAAATTTTCCCAAATACAGTGTGCAGCGTAAGTCAGTTAACAGAAAATGCAAATACATTATTTTCTGTAGCTTACAACTACACATAAAATAACTACCGAGATTGTTCAAAGAGACCACCATTGTTGTTTAAGCATTTATGACGTCGTTTTAAACGCTGATTTACACAATTTCCCATTATTAACAAAAGTGTTTTCAAATTCCTGTTCAATCAAATCCCGTAAATGTTGCAGGTTTAGTGGTTTTGTACACAAAACTTTATCCTTCAAAATCACCTCAAGGCAGTAGTGTTTGAGATTATATTCTCAAGGTCCCGTATTCAAACCCCTGTTTCAACCAATCTGATTTTTCCCTTGTAACCATGTGTAGTTGTTAATTGACTTATGCCGCACCCTGTAGTTATCTTTCTTAAATTAACACGCTCTACCGACAGGTTGTGTCCGGGTGACACAAGAGATCTAAAAGTAGTGCGTAAAAAGGGAGAGGTTAACCCCTTAATTGGTGAAATTAAATGTTTTATGCCAGTTAATTTAAATGCGTCGGACTGGAGTGAAAACAAATCACGCATAACTATAATTTATTTTGTATATATTGTTGTATAATTTTAAGGAAATTTAAATAATTGTTACTGATTAATTTTACCCACTATTAATTAAGAACATTGAGCTGATTCCTCATTCGCCGAAGAACTCCGTGACCTTGTAAAGTGCGTACACGTTCCAAAGTAGCGACAGGTCGTCTTTGTACAGTATGCAGGCCCTATATGTTCAAAAATGTGGTAATTATTTGCACAAACAGGTTCTTTTGGACAATTTGTTCGCTGAATAATAAAACTGAACGATTCGCATGTCTATTGTTTTACGTACACATCAGCCATTTTCATGTTGTGGTGTTTGTTAGGAGGTCTTCATTCTAGTTTTCTAAACACAAAACTAATCCAAGTTTAAACTAGGAACAGTACAAAATGTAGCAGAAATAATTTCACTTTCAATGCAAAAACTGTAACTAGGAACAGTACAAAATGTAGCAGAAATAATTTCACTTTCAATGCAAAAACTGTAACTAGGAACAGTACAAAATGTAGCAGAAATAATTTCACTTTCAATGCAAAAACTGTAACTAGGAACAGTACAAAATGTAGCAGAAATAATTTCACTTTCAATGCAAAAACTGTAACTAGGAACAGTACAAAATGTAGCAGAAAATAATTTCACTTTCAATGCAAAAAACTGTAACTAGGAACAGTACAAAATGTAGCAGAAATAATTTCACTTTCAATGCAAAAACTGTAACTAGGAACAGTACAAAATGTAGCAGAAATAATTTCACTTTCAATGCAAATCTGTAACTAGGAACAGTACAAAATGTAGCAGAAATAATTTCACTTTCAATGCAAAAACTGTAACTAGGAACAGTACAAAATGTAGCAGAAATAATTTCACTTTCAATGCAAAAACTGTAACTAGGAACAGTACAAAATGTAGCAGAAATAATTTCACTTTCAATGCAAAAACTGTAACTAGGAACAGTACAAAATGTAGCAGAAATAATTTCACTTTCAATGCAAAAACTGTAACTAGGAACAGTACAAAATGTAGCAGAAATAATTTCACTTTCAATGCAAAAACTGTAACTAGGAACAGTACAAAATGTAGCAGAAATAATTTCACTTTCAATGCAAAAACTGTAAATTAATTAAATGAAAGAAATTTAACAACTGATAATGATATATTTATCGTCCTAGACCGTGGGTCCTCTTCCTCAAATTGGTTTGTTTAATAAATGAGTAAAAGCTAATCCATAAATACTAAAGGTAAAATACTCATTGAGTTTGTTTATCGCTAGGGGCCCTGATCTCCGAGTAGCTTATTATAATATTCCTACTCCATAACCTGTTTTTTATTCGCCTAAGATTCCTTTGATATGAACTGACAAAAATGACTAATATTTTGTCTTGTTTCGGGTAAATCGTAACATTGTCATTCATTACTTGTAAATCTTATATATAAAAATTAATGTTTGTTTGTTTGTTTGTACTTTATGCGCAGCCATACCGTTGATCCGATTGTGATGGTTTTTTTCAAAATGTTCAGGAGATTCCCAGGATGAACATAGGCTATAAGAGAGTTGTGATACTCAACTCCTACACCCTTAAAATCGCCCTTTGTAGTGGAAAACGTGAAAAAGTAGCTCTTTGGACGCTTATATGGCTTACGCTGCCTAAACCACAAGAAATACACAAAATTAATGTACACAGAATTGAATATCTCAAAAAGCTCTACAAAAAAGTCCGCTACAGCATACGTTTATACCTTATGGTAATTCACAATAACCATTTTTGTGTTTCATTGATACCAAGAGTCTCGCGCCGTAGCCGAGTGGTTAAGGCAAGAAGTCTTAGCGCAAAACAACGGGACTTAACGCTGGTTGAGTCTCTATGGGGGAAGAAATTTTTCTCATGGAATTTCGGCCAGCATGGGAAATTAAATCTAGCTGGAGAAAAATAAAATAACTGTTTTGACTCACTCTCATCAATTTATCTTTGTTTTTTTCACTGTAATATAATTGTTATATGACGGTTCTTAACTTATCTGCAACGGAAGGTACGATTTAGAATTGGAGGTTTACTTGAAATCCGAAATTAAAAACTCCTGGATATCGACTGGACCGATTTGGATTTTTTTTTTCTGTGTGTTTGAGTGGATCCCTGGATGGTTTAGATTCACAATTGGACTTGGTAGGTGGCGCGGCGATCGGGTTATAGGATTTTTTTTATATCAGATGCTTAGTCATCTGCATTATCGTTATCTTCCGACATAACTATGTGACGTCATCATTCACACTTCTTGAGCCACAACAGATGGCTGTAAGAGGTTTTCTTGCGAACTTATTCAATAATATCTTATTATGTCCTAATTGCTGAATTTTATGGTAAAAAAGTAACATTTTTATCGTCCGCCCATGTCATGAGAATTCAACGTTCGGGCAGGACAACGTCTGCCGGGTACGCTAGTAAATAAATAAATAAATATATATATGCATCTGTCTTAGATTTGAAGGAATCTTTCATAAAAATTATCTAAACAAGGATCAGGTATCGAACTCACGCACACAGAGTGCAGGGCCAAAAGCTGCAGTATTAATACCCTGAAAAACAGATAATTCCAAGGGAAATTTCAGCTGGGGAGATACCGCTTTAAAAAAGTTAGAAGAATGAATAATCTTGCAGCTAATATAGCCTAAGGGTTCTCTCTCCCCACGGATTTTAAAATATGGGAGTTACATATATAATATCATTATTCCGGTGTGAGTTAACTTTAATTCAATTACGTCATTAACTCTCCTTTATTTATTTAAAAGTTGGAAGGAAATATAATGGAGGGGAAATTTAGTTGCACATAAATTACCAGTTGGAGGGAATTACCAGTTTGCTTTCCTGCCTCACACTATCATCAATAAGAACTTGTGTCTGAATGGAGTGGCGCGCGGTCTTGGAACCCATGGGTTCAAGTCTCGGGGGATACCAACCACAATTCCAACATCTCGTTAAAATTATAAGTTTGTGTTGTAGTTAGAATTAATTTCTTACATCTCATAATATCTTGATTGCTTTTCATAGCTTCTAGTCTTTCATTTCGTGATGTCGGTGGTTTCTAATTATATCGAGAGAATTAAAAAGATACCTCACAATTTTGGGAAACTTGCCTCAAATTCAGAGGATTAAAATGTGAGGCAGAATTCCCTATTGCATTATAACTTTTCTCTCAATATTTAAATAAATATTCACAAAATAAAAATATAAAAATGTCTTAAACCCCATAAAATTAATAATAATAAATCATTTATTGGCAAAGACAAAAAATATCTTTCAAGCTATCTGTACTGTATTAAGGGTGGCAAATAGTAGTCCGGCTCATTTATCAGTAAGGCCCGGATATTTCCTAAAATGTATATCCATAAAACAAAATCCACTGTATGACAAGTATAGATTCAAAGTTTTATTTCACATAAAACACATTATTAAAATAAAAAAGGTGAGTAAATATATACTATTCGACGTTTTCTCAAAAATACATACTTTAATAGTCTATGTTTCAGATGTTGTGTGAATTTTCCATAATTTCTCTGTAAGTGCATCTCGTGGTCTAGGAGTTAAATTATTCATTGTCTCTGGTCCCGGATTTAAACTCGACTGGGTCGACGGATTTTTAGGATGAAAAAATCCAAAGCACAAGTCCGCCGTTAGGGACTTTTATCCTCGGGTCCCGAATCTGAGTATTTTTTTTGGGCTCGTAAAAGAACATAAAGTCCAAATTAGAGCATCTAAACAAAATTTAAACACACTTTCCCGTCCAAGTAACACGTTAGTTGCTTACTATTGGTATATTTGAGGCATGAGGTAAAAAACTTTCCACTCGTTGATATATGTAGGGAAATAAGCGTAATTAAATTAGGTTGGATATGTAATTCCTTCAAGGGAATACCCTTGGGAATTCTCATATTACAACATAAAACTTTGCCTCAAAACAATTCAATAAGTAGCTACTAGATTGGGGAAGTACAGAGATTACATCACCTCTTCGTTAATGTATCGCGTTATCATAAGTAATGTCACGAATTATTTCCAAATCATCGATCAATTTACGACTCACAAAGTGAATTTAACTAGAGGATTTGAAAATCAAGAGTGACATTTGTTAGGAATGTAATTAAGTTGATAGTGAAAGATGTTAGAGTGTATAGAAAACCAGATTGCGGAAGAGATCATTATATGCTTTGGGAAAATGCATATTAACAAGTAAGAAAAAACAAAATATTGAAGTAACGGAAGACAGAACAAATACAACCCCTTTGAATGAACAAAGATGTAAAGTAAGTTTACTCTATGATGAGAGTATAAAATATCTTTTTCAATCAAGATTAAAGCAAAAACTTAATTTAAATGTAAATAAATCTGCAGTGGCAATGTATGATCAACTAAAGGAAAGTATACATTCAGCAGCTTTAGAAGCACTTGGGACAGAAAATCGAGAACTAAAAAGAAATAATGAATGGTTTAATCACAATATTAAAAAATTAGTAGAAGAAAAAAAGAAAGTACGGATGAAATGGTTATCAGATCACTCAACAACATCTCGAAATGAATATATCACTTTAAAACATAAAACAAAGGCGGAAGTGAGAAGAACAAAACATGCTCGAATATAGATCATTCGATTGGATATGCTAGATCCAAAGAAGCTTGGAAAAACATTGCAAAATATCAGGAAATCAGAAAGAAAGAAGATAAATATTCAGTTGATAAGACCATCAGAATGGATGCAACATTATAAAGGTTTACTTCAAGAAAATAGAAATGAGTTTCAACTTCAAGATACAGATGTAGAATATAAATTTGACACTCCAGAGATAACAGAAGATGAAGTTAAATGAGCTTTGAAAGAGGCAAAAAATGGGAGAGCACCAGGACCAGTAAATATTCAGACGGAACTCCTAAAACATGGAGGAGATATTTTAGTAATATTTTTAACAAAACTTTTTAATAAAATTGAAATTGGAGATGATATCCCAGAAGACTGGAATTTATCGTATATTACTCCTATTTTTAAAAAAGGTGATACAAAACTGTGTTCCAATTATAGAGGTATAAGCGTTTTACCTGCAACAGCTAAGATTTTTAGTAAAATTATAAATTTTAAACTTAAGGAGATAAAAGATAACTTAAGAGAAGAACAATGTGGATTCCGGAGTGGAAGATCATGTATTGATAATATTTTCTGTATTAGACAATTACAAGAGAAAATCCTAGCAAAAAATAAAGAACTACATATGACCTTTATTGATTTAGAGATGGCATTTGATAGTGTACCTCGACAATTGTTATGGACGGCAATGAGATATCTAAATATATGTGATAAATGGATTAATATTGTTAGGAGTATCTGTAGTAATACAAAAGCTAAAGTAAAAATACAGAATACTTTAACAGATGAATTCACAGTGAATAAAGGCCTTAAGCAGGGATGCAGTTCGTCACCAATTCCTTTTAACATTTATTTAGACCAGGCTCTTAACTTGTGGTATAAAAAGTGTTCTGAAATGGGTATTCCTATAGGAGGAAAAGTACTGCATTCATTGTTGTTTGGAGATGATCAAATAATTTTTGCAGGGGATGAAGATGATATGAAATATATGATAAATAAACTAATGGAAGAATATAAAGAATGGGGACTGAATATAAATTTACAGAAAACAGAATATATGTGTTTGGGAAAGGATGTGGATGACCTCATACTTGAAACAGGGAAAATAAAAAAGTGTGAATTTTTTTAATATCTTGGGTCAATAATTACAAGTTTAGGTACCTGTGAGAGAGATGTACAGACTAAAATTGCAACTATGACATTACATGGAATAATTTGGAATAAAAATATTACAAAGGGAAGTAAAATGAAAATTTATAAGAGCATAATACAGAATATTTTGTCATATGGAAGCGAAACTTGGTCTCTGACGGAATTACAAAAGAATAAAATTAGAAGAGTTGAATTTGATTATTTTAGAAGAAGCCTTCAAAAAAGCAAGACAGAATAAAATAAGAAATGAATTCCTTTGGAGAGAAATGAATGTCACCACATCTGTTGTTAAGAGGATTGAAAATCAAACGCTTAAATGGTATGGCCATGTACATAGAATGGAAAATGAAAGATGGCCAAAAAATATATACCAATTGTCACCCCCTGGAAGAAATAAACGTGGGAGACCAAGATGGAAATGGAAAACCTACGTCAGAACTATAATGGATGATAGGATTTTGGAAGAGGGAGATTGGAATGATAGAGATAAATGGAAACTGAAGACGGCAAACCTATAAGTGGGGGAAAGCCGAAGAAGAAGAAGAATTAAGCTGTTTACTCAAAAATCATTATTTAAATATAGTTACAAGTAATTAAAAATATGTATATATTTAATGAAAAGGGCGATGTTTGAAAACAAATAAAAATGTGAAATTATGTTTATTCACTGCAACTTGATCATATTATTTATTGCCAAATAGGGTCGCAATATTCTAAGAGTGCACCCTAATGGAGAAATACTGAGACACATCAAACTGTATATTATAACCAACATTATAGGTAAAGTAAAGTAAAGTGATCCCACAACAGACCCGGAGGCCCTTGGGGTAGTAGGAGGTTAAGGCTCCCACTTTTTCTAGACAATCGACACTTTATGTCAGCCGGGTTGTCAGCCCTGCGTGACGGCCGCCTTTACCCCCAGAACAAGCGTCTGGTACTCATTTCGGTTAGAGGCTGAGTCGACCCCAGGGCCATTGTGCCGCCAGAGGGTTTGGGTCAGTTTAAAAATCCTGACCCCAACGGGACTTGAACCCTCGACCCTCCGGCTTGTAGCTCAGTGCCTTAACCACTACGCTACGGCGTGCCCCCACCAACATTATAGGTTATTAATTTATTTTTTAGTAAACTCAGTAAAATCTAGGTATCTGTTCACTATCTGCTATATTCAATGCATTTGTTGGAGAAAAATAATGATCTGAACTGTTCAGAATATTAAAAAGGAGGAGCTTTCTTTATCACAAACGCAGGAGCTGATAAAGGGAATTCGATAAAGAGCGAGGTGAAACACGACTGTGATTGGTTGTAAAACAAAATCCATTGAAACATGATTGGTCACTGACTGCCATTTGGGGCATTAGTTAAATAGTCAAAATAAAATCTCTGCAGCAGTCGAGTAAAATATGTTTAGCAGGAATTGGCGAGTTCCAATACTACTTTTTTCTTCAAAGTTAAATGTTTCTCATATTTTTCATTTAATATTTTTAAAGGAGTTTTCAATTTTAGTATATACAAAATAAATATTTTTAAATGTTTGTGCTTAAAAATAATAAAAATCCGATCCGTAGTTATTCAAAATTTTATCAAAATTTAGAAAGCATTTTTTATTATACGGTACTTAATATTTATAAAAGGCAAGATATTCATGTATATATAATTATTTATATAATTCCTTTTATATATCCAACGCATGTCACGCATTCCTATTCCTTGTGGACTCAATGGAGAAGTCCAAAATATTCAAAAAGCTGATATTTTATTCACATCCGATAAATGTAATTTGAAATTCCTCCAGTGTTTAATACCACTTCTGTGAAAGACACTGGATAAAGGGTTCATAATGGCTCTTTTATTTTCAACATTTCTAGCTTGGATTTTCGGACATTATTTTTTAAGATCACTTTTTCTAAAATACTTTTTTCCCAAAAGAGTAAACCCTAATATTATATTTTTCTAAAGTATTACTTTCCAAAAAAACTACATAACACCTAATTTCGAAAAACAAAAGAAGGCATTGTGACTCAGAAGAATTTAAACTGTAGAAGTGATGGTTTTTAAGGCAATTACATTCATTTGTAAAACTGGAAAAAGAATTTTACATGCAAATGTAAAATTTCCTTATATCACAATTATATTCAATACAATATTAAGGTTTTTTGTATGAAACACGCTACTTTATAAAAAATATGTAATAGTAAAAAAAAAAAATAGTTTAGAAAAAATAGTTTTTGGAATACAGTGATTATCATTTTAAGACTTGGATAAAATATCAACAGACTAATAGGCTTATATGGATGTTGACGCCTTAGGTTGGCTGCCTTGAGTGGTTGGCGGGATGTGTCGGTGTTGGCTAACCTGAGTCGTCTCATGGATTGAACGGCGTGGTGAGCGCAGCCTTCTTGTGTGTGTGTGGATCGTAAGGAGCAAGTCGTGTCTTGTGGTGCGCTCTGTGTGAGTGATTTGTGAGAGAACTGAACACGACGTGAGCACGTGGTAACTTAATGTATATTATTACTTATTTAAATATAGTCTTATTTTCATATGTTTAATTCTTTGTGTCACCGCAATTCCTAAATATACAGTCCACTTCAGAGAGAAGAACTTTATAGCTACTTACAGGTTTAGAAATAAAGTTCCGTGAACAATTAACCTGTATATGTAGTAAGTATATATTATCTCTGCTACATATTTTTGGTCCTCCGGGCCGGATATAACAGTCGCCTTGTGAAAAGTCGTAATATGGTCACACAAAAGGTATTGCTTACGTGAAGAACTATATTGAACAAAGAACAGTGAAAGCGTTACCACGTGGTGTTCTCGTGATCATATAACAGTCGCCTTGTGAAAAATCGTGATATTGTGACACAAAAAGTATTACGTACGTGAAGAACTATATTAAACAAAGAACAGTGAAAGCGTTACCACGTGGTGATGCCGTATCAACTAGTGGACCGCGACCCCCTTGCAGAACTTCGAGTTTCGAGAAGTCTAGTTCCAGTGCAAGGAAATATCATTTTGATAGTGAATTGTCTTAGAGTGAGCTATCCTTTTATATCAACGGTGCTGTGACCTTCTAGTAGCGTGGTGGCACATTCTAGAGTACCACAGATGTCTGGTCGATTGGAAACCATAGTAGAGGCCTAAAGCTAAATAACTATTGCATGCTTGTATCTCCTATCTTAGAGTTGATATCCCACCTCATTCCATAAACCTAGACTTGATATTTCAAATTGCCATATTATTTGTGTGATTTATATATATTTTAATTAATTTATAAAATATTTGCTGTGTTATATTGTTCGGTAATTGGTTATTTATCAAAATGTCATTTGAAAGTGAGGCAAAGGCTATCCAAAAGCGAGGCATTTGTTAAAAGAAGCCTTACTAATTTGGAAAATTATATCAATAGTGAAACCATTTCCCTAAACACATTAGTAGCTAGACAAAATAAACTAGGAGATATTTGGGAACAGTTTGAGGCAGTTAAGAATTTCTTAGAGCTTGAAGTAGATTCAAAGCCAGGTCAGGTCATGCAAGGGATCATGAGGATTTTGAAAATGAATATTATGAGTTGTGTGGCAAGGTTCAGGATTTAATAGAAAGTCTTCAAAAACCCACAGATAGTCATGGTTTTGATAATTCACGTGCATCTAGTAGATCGAGTTGTGGTTTTAAGTTACGCTATTCAGATTCCCCATTTCCAAGGAGAATTGACTGAATACCTCTCGTTTAAGAATACTTTTGAGTCCCTTGTGATTAACAATACTAACTTAGATAATGTTCAAAGGCTTCATTATTTATTATCGTCACTGGAAGGCGAACCTAGGCAATTACTCAGTAATTTAGCGATAACTGAAGGCAATTTTGGTACGGCCTGGAAGTTAATTCAGCAAAGGTACGACAACAGACGCATGATATTGTCTCAGCATGTTAAGTGCTTACTCAGCTTACCTTCTTGTAGTACAGGTACTGCTGCAGAGTATAGGAAGGTACTTAACCAAGTAAAGTGCAATATTAATGCCATAGAGAACCTTCAGAGTGATGTTCTGTTATCAGATCTAATGTTGCAGGAAATTATATCGAGTAAAATGAAAGGTATTCATAGGTCAGAGTGGGAAGCTAAACATGGTGCTACGGATATCCCTAGCTTAGTCGATTTTATGGAATTTTTGGAGAGAAAAGCTCAAACCTTGGAGCTCAGTGAATGTAAAAACATTGTAGTAAATGAGAAACCAGATGTAAAGCCTAAAGTCAAATCTTTCCATATTGCTAATGACAACAAAATCAAGATATTGCCATAATTGCAAATCAAATAAACATAATTTACCAGATTGTGAGGAATTCAACCAATTAACAGTAGATGAAAGAGTACATTTAGTTGGTCAGATTAGATTGTGTTATAATTGCTTTTCAAAGGGGCATACAGCGAGATTTTGTAAAGAGAAACCTTGTTCCAAATGTCAACGCAAACACAACACTCTAATACATTTTGAAAGAAAGCCTAATGTTGAGCATCCAGCTATTGTGTCTCCCACTGCTATGAAGATAACCTCCGGGCTAGGCTCAAACGTACTTCTTAGCACTGCCTGTGTTAATGTGAAAGATAAATTAGGGCGGTTAGTTAAGGTTAGAGCGTTACTGGACTCTGCCAGCCAGTTATCTTTTATGACTACAAATCTGTTGAACAAGTTAGGTCTTGCAACCCAATCGTGCAAACTTCCTATTGTAGGTATTGGAGACTCAGATGTCTCTCCAGTCAGTCTTACTTGTAAGGTGCAATTGTTGTCCAGAGTGTCTAACTATAGGTTGGACTTGAATTGTGCTGTCGTAGATAATATCACATCTCAATGTCCTGCCACCGAGATTGATCATTCAAATTGGAATATTCCGTCTAACATTGTGTTGAGTGATCCAAACTTTAATAAACCTGCTACGATTGAACTTCTTCTCGGCGCAGACGTGTACCATGATATTGTTTGTTCTGAGACGTTGAGAAGGAAGGGATACCCCACGTTGATCAAAACAGAGTTTGGTTACATATTTTCAGGTGCCTTTCCTGAACTTTGTATTAAGAAAAGAGTAGATCCTCGTTCGGTAAACTTTGTGAAACTTGATTCTCTGGATAAAAATCTGGAAAGGTTCTGGCAGCTAGACGAACTGCAAAACCCTGTTCTTAGTCCAGAAGAGAAAGCGTGTGAACAACATTTCGTTGAAAACGTTCAAAGAGATGAATCTGGTCGTTTTATTGTGAAGTTACCTATACGTCTTGATGTTCCTTCGGTCGCTGAATCTAAGCACACTGCTATTAAGAGATTTAAGCACATGGAGAGTAAGCTTGATAAACATTCTCAATTAAAAGAACACGATGTCGGATTTATGAGAGAGTACAGCGATCTAGGACACATGGAGCTTGCACCACCCTTAGAAGTAAACAAGAGTACTTTCTACTTACCGCATCATTGCGTAATGAAAGAGTCTAGTACAACGACCAACAATGAATCGCCACCTAGAGTGGACTCAGAATTGAAGACACAAATTCGGGTACTGATGTCTAAGATACAAGTGCCTGAATTTGAGAAGTATTCTTCATTTCTCAAACTGAAACGAGTATATGGATATGTACTGAGATTTATCCATAATACTCGTAATCGAGAGAAAGTATATTCCGGTTCCTTGTCTTCAATCGAGTTGAAACAAACGGAACTAATGGTGGTGAATCGCATTCAAGCCATTGAATACAAGAGAGAAATCCACGAGTTAACTTCCAAGAAACAAGTAGATTCTTCAAGTGACTTGAGATCACTTAACCCATTCCTGGATAAAAATGGACTTCTCCGAGTTGGTGGCCGTCTTGAGAATTCTCAGTTGACATTTGATGAGAAGCATCCAATCATATTACCAGCTAAAAGTGTTGTGACTAAACTGTTAGTGAAGCATGAACATGAGATGTTACTTCACTCCGGTGCTCAAGCAGTTCTGTGTTCACTGCGCACCCGTTATTGGATACCTCGTGGTAGAAATACTATTCATGGGGTAATTAGGTCCTGCTACAAATGTTTCAGAGTTAAACCACCTCGAACTAGTCAGATGATGGGACAACTTCCTGAGTATAGAGTAGAGCAAAGTCTTCCCTTTGTTAAGGTAGGTTTGGACTACGGAGGTCCAATTGTAATAAAGGGAGACAACCCAAGATCTAAGGTGAAATTCAAGGCTTACATAGCACTTTTTGTATGTTTAGTAACTAAGGCTATCCATTTAGAAGTTGTCAGGACTTCATTGCTGCCCTCTATAGATTTGTTGCCCGCAGAGGACGCCCTTGTCTCATATTGAGTGATAATGGTTCAAATTTTGTTGGGGCCAATAACGAGTTATTAAATTTTGTAAAGAAACATGCGAATGCTATTACCGAGAACATAGCAAATATGAACATTGAATGGAGATTTATTCCTCCTTCTAGTCCCCATTTTGGTGGACTTTGGGAGGCAGGAATAAAATCGGTGAAATCCCTTATGAAAAAGACTATAGGTAAAACTATTCTTAGTTTTGAAGAATTGTGTACTTTGTTGTGTCAGATCGAGTCTGTACTAAATTCTAGACCTATTTGCACACCCAGTGAATCCCATGAAGAAATGTACCTAACTCCAAGTCACTTCCTGGTAGGTAGACTATTAACTAGTACTATCTCTCCTGATATAGCCAACTGTCCCCTTTCCTACGATGTAAGGTGGAAGGTAGTTCAGGCTCTCTACAGGTCTTTCTGGCAACAGTGGTCCAGACAATACCTGCAGTCGCTTCAGCAAAGGAGGAAATGGATGTCTGCCGGGAGATGGTGCCCAGCTGTCGGTGATCTTGTGATCCTTCGGGACGACAACTTACCACCTCTGGTATGGAAAACTGGTGTGATCCAACAGCTTCACCCTGGGGTCGACGGTGTGGTACGAGTGGTCACCATTAGGACTAAAACTGGATTATTTCGACGAGCCATTGTGAAACTTGTCCCCTTACCCAGTTGTGTTGAGAGATTCACCGATGTGTTAAATCGTGAGATCCCTCAAAGGGGGGAGTATGTTGACGCCTCAGGTTGGCTGCCTTGAGTGGTTGGCGGGATGTGTCGGTGTTGGCTAACCTGAGTCGTCTCATGGATCGAACGGCGTGGTGAGCGCAGCCTTCTTGTGTGTGTGTGGCTCGTAAGGAGCAAGTCGTGTCTTGTGGTGCGCTCTGTGTGAGTGATTTGTGAGAGAACTGAACACGACGTGAGCACGTGGTAACTTAATGTATATTATTACTTATTTAAATATAGTCTTATTTTCATATGTTTAATTCCTAAATATACAGTCCACTTCAGAGAGAAGAACTTTATAGCTACTTACAGGTTTAGAAATAAAGTTCCGTGAACAATTAACCTGTATGTGTAGTAAGTATATATTATCTCTGCTACAATGGATTCGAAACGTGTTTTCTAACTGTAAGAGAAGAAAAAATATTACGAGAATATGAAAATGAAATGATTTGGAAAACTGTTTGGAGCAAACAGACAGGAGAACTACATAGTGGGAAAACAACGTAATAACAACAGCAAGTCTCAGACTGCAGTGGGCTGGATATGTGAAACGAATAGTGAGCAAGGAGACTTCTTTAGGAAAACACCCAGAAGACAGGCCAAGAACGACGATTATACATTGCACTGAACTAGTCCACAATGTAAATTGCACGAAACCATTAAAGTTATAAATGTAAATAGCACTGTTGTTTGTATACGTACTCTGTAAGGTGAACATGATGTAGATTGCATTGGGGAAACGGACTGCATTGTATCTTCAATTAGATTCCATTCCACTTTAATTCCATAAATATATAAAATTCCGTAGAAATATTTTAAATTATCAGTAAAATTCGTTTTTCTAACTTTAATAATAATAATATAATAATAATAATAATAATAATAATAATAATAATAATAGCAGCAAATATTTTTGACAAATACGAAGCGAACAATTTGATCCTGTTAATATTTATTTTTCGTTAAGGATTTCTCCGCCATGTGTGGATTTTCGGTGATGTTTACTTTGCCAATAGATATCGGCGTACTAAGATATCGACTTTTCCACAGAAAGACATATAAAGATGAATGACGGGAGTTATAGAATGAAAATATTTACATGTATTCGTAAAATGTTTGCTGGCTTATCCGCCCACATACGAGGAGGAAAATTGGAACTTTCGCCAGTATAACAAAAAAAATGTACAATGTTGTCACTTTCGGGTTGTAGTGGCGTCAAATCATGAACAAATGAAATACCTACTAAAGTAAGGAACAGTGCATAGTTTCTCAAGGTGCAATTTCTTATTTTCCAGTGCAATATACAAACCGCCGGATGTGGATAATTACATTAAATGTGATTTGAGGGAGGTGATTGAAAATATTATCTAGTTCATAATAAATAAATCATTTTCTTGCTCCCTACATTACTATACACCTGTTGCACTACATATTTGTTTTGCCTAACGCCACCAGGTTGTATCTTATGACATTTCTGAATTCCTCCCCTGGCTTTGGCAAAATTGTAATCCATTTCTTAGGTTGGGGCACCTGGAAGGCGGAGTTACGTTACCCCGATGATATGATGGGTGATAAATGATAATAAAGCGCCAGGAGAGTTCTTAACCAAAATTCCAGAATATGGGCAACCACAGGAATAATTCCCTTTAACAAAAAAAATCCAATGGATTGACCGAGAATTGAACCCGGGACCTCATGAACTGTAGTCAGGAACGCTGACCATTAGGCTGGTTAAAGTTGCCCTACATATACAACGCTTTATTACGTTTTTTTGTAAGATAACACTGCGAAAAATCACTCAATAAAATGGGCTACGATATTTGAACGTCACGGTTCAACAATAGCATCACGGTCACGTGGTTACGGCTGGAATAATATTTCAAAATTTGTTTTGCTATAAAAATAATTACAATTTCGCGTTCCTTTATTTCAGGAAAATCGGGAATCAACATATTTTGTTTTCAGACGTAAATGAATAAGTAAAAGCGTTAAATGAAGATGTGATTGTATGTAAAATGTCGCTAAAATACGAGGTAAGTTCCAATTAAAATATAAAACAAAGTTGGCGTAGAATTAGAATGTAGGCCTAGATGGGCCTGCAGTGGAGCCTTTACCTCTGATTTTCTTGTATTTTTTCTTAATTTTCGTTTTCCTTTCTTGGCCTTTTGACGTGAATACGTGTTTGAAGTAGCGTCCACAATTCAGACAACTAATGATAACAAAATCGGGGGATACACTTTGGTGTTGCAGCTACATATCTATCACCTACATCCAAAATGTAATTACGTCCCTCGATAGATCAAGGATCAAATAATTCCTAACGTTGACTGTGGACTGTGATGCATTGCGCGCGGCGGCGGAGTGAGAGCCGCCATTTTGAGGTCGTTTCGCTGCGTCACATAATTTTCGTTTAGTGTAAATTTTGACTCAGACAAGTTACGATGTTCGTTTGAGTTTCAATCTTCAGCTCTCGTCAAGATCTATCGATTGGGAATATAAAACATTAGACAAAAAGCCTGATGTCCAAGTTCAGGAATCTAACCCCGGGACATCTGGAACGCTGACTACAAGGCACGGGGCCTGTTAATGTTCAGGCATTAATTTCTCAAATATTTTCGTAAAATTATATATTTTTGTACGTTGTCCATGTTAACATGATTGCTATTTTTAATTGTTTCGAGTTGTTTTATTTTTAACAGTGAAACAACCTGCTATTCAGTTTTAAAAATAACTGCAATAATCGTGTTACCATGGCAACGCATGTTCATGTACAGTTTATGCTCTCACACGTCTGTCTGTTTTCATTACAAGATATTAAGGTACAAGTTTCTTCTCTTCAAGTCAGGTACAATCTAAATTCCATTAGAAATTATGTCAACATTATCCAACTTGTCTAAATGGTACAAACAGTAGGATGCGGGTAGGGAAGCAGTTTTCAGATACTTTTGAAATTCATTATTCAATTTTTGTATAGAGCGTGCCATGAGATGTGTAAAGGATACAGAAGGTGTACAACTGAATGGTATTAATAAGATGTTAGTTTATGCTAATGATGTAGTATTATTAGGCAATACCAAGGAGATACTACGTGCCAACATGACCACTCTATTTATTAACATCTAGGCCCTTCCTCCACCCCTTGGGATACCTCGGTCATGATAACCATACTCCCAAGTCTTAGATTCTTGTCCTCCCTATCCTATGTTCGCGTCCACGTTCAAGTTCTCGGCTTTGAAACCAACACCCCTAGGAAGAGGTTCTTGGAGTTGCAACTTCTGGAAATTGCTGAGCTTCGTAGTCGCCAGGTCGCTCATTCCTGACGACCCCACAGTTGGTCCACGGGCTCCATGAGTCTAGCCGGGAGGACTGCTGTCGCAGATCCACCGACCGTTCCCCTGTTCTGCCTCCAGGGACGCATCCTGCAGCCGTTGTGAGACCGGCTAGGGCTTGAGTCCACAAGCCCTACAGTATGAGACTTTAGTACATCCAGGTGCTCATCTCCTGGTGACCCCACAGTTTGTCGACGAGCCCGTAGGCTGAGCCAGGAACCAGTACAGTTGCTCCCCTCTGCACTGGTCCGAGCCGTGCCCTAGTGTGCCCCCAGGGGCGTGTTCTATTGCAGTTGTGGGCCAGCACGGAGCTCACAAGTTCCAACAGATGAGCAAATAGTACGACAAGGCGCTCAACTCTTGCCTACCCCACTAATGGTTCACGAGTCCCTTGGACTTGGCCGGGAGGACTGTCTAGCAGATCCACCGACCTTTCCCCCAGTGCACCAGCTGGGGACGTGTTTGGTTGCTGAAGTGGGTCCATCCTGAGCATTAGTACGTCAGGTCGCTCAACTCCTGACAACCTCACAGATTGTCCTTGGGTCACTAGGTCCCGGAGTCGGCGCTAATCCCACAGGCAAACGACCGCGCTTCCTCCTTTCCCGAGCTTATTGACCTGGTGGTAATTCCCAGCATTACGCCCGATATTGTCCCAACCAGCCCGTTCGCAAGACTAGGCCTAGTCGTGCCGCTGCTGTGAGACCAGCCCACTGAGCAATGTAGGCATCCAGGGTGCTCATCTCCCATGGTGCCCCCACAGATGGTCACGGATTCAATTGAACCAAGAGAAGGAGCTACCGATCCCCAATCTCCCACCGCTCCACCAACAGCGGCCCAAATCCCGCTTGTGGGCCGGGATCTCGAGGTTTGACAACAGGGCCCTCATCTTCCTGTTGACCCCACTTATGGTCCGCGAGTCCATCGGACTTGGAAGGGAGGACTGACTAGCAGATCCACCGACCTTTTCCCCACTACGCCACCGAGGGGACGTGATTTGTTGCTGAAGTGGGTGCAGCACGAGCTATGGTAGTGCGTCAGGTCCCTCGAGTCCTGACGACCTCACAAATGGCCCGCGGGTCCGGTCTGGACCTAGCCGGGAGGAGTGCAATGCAAACCACCGACCATTCCCCTATCCGCCACCCGGGAACGCGCCCTGTTGCTGTTGTGAGCACAGCTGGGGCCCGAGAAGCGGACCCCCAGGGACTCTATTTATTAACATCTAGGCCCTACCGTCCACCCCTTGGGATACCTCGGTCGTCATGACCATACTCCCAAGTCCTAGTTCTAGTCCTCCCTATCCTAACTTCGCGTCCACGTTCAAGTTCTCGGTCCTTACACCAACACTCCAGGGAGAGAGTGTTGGAGTTTGCACTTCTGGGCAATTGATGAGCTACATAGTACATCAGGTCACTCAATCCTGATGACCCCACAGTTGGTCCACGGGCTCCATGAGCCTAGCCGGGAGGACTGCTGTCGCAGATCCACCGACCATTCCCCTGTTCTGCCTCCAGGGACGTGTCCTGCAGCCGTTGTGAGACCGGCTAGGGCTACAAGCCCAACAGTGTGAGATTTTTAGTACATCCAGGTGCTCATCTCCTGGCGACCCCACAGTTTGTCGACGGGCCCGTAGGCTGAGCCAGGAACCAGTACAGTAGCTCCCCGCTGGACTGGTCCGAGCCGAGCCCTGGTGTGCCCCCAGGGACGCCTTCTGCAGCTGTTGTGGGCCAGCACGGAGCTCGCAAGCTCCAACAGATGAGCAAATAGTACGACAAGGCGCTCAACTCTTGCCTACCCACTAATGGTTCACGAGTCCCTTGGACTTAACCGGGAGGACTGTCTAGCAGATCCACCGATCTTTCCCCCAGTGCACCAGCTGGGGACGTATTTGGTTGCTGAAGTGGGTCCAGCCTGAGCTATAGTACGTCAGGTCGCTCAACTCCTGACGACCTCACAGATTGTCCTTGGGTCACTCGGTTCCAGAGTCGGCGCTAAGCCCTCCTCCAAAGACCGCGCTTCCTCCTTTCCCGAGCTTATCGACCTGGTGGTAATTCCCAGCATTACGCCCGGTATTGTCCCAACCAGCCCGTTCGCAAGACTAAGCCTAGTCGTGCCGCTGCTGTGAGTCAGCCCACTGAGCAATGTAGGCATCCAGGGAGCTCATCGCTCATGGTGCCCCCACAAAGGTCCTCGGGATAAACCAAGAGAAGGGAGCGGGCTGATCTCCACAATCTCCCACCGCCTCGCCACGACGGCCGCTGATCCCGTTGTGGGCCGGGGCAATTGAGCTTTAGTACAACAGGGCGCTCGTCTCCTGTTGACCCCACTTATGGTCCGCGAGTCCATCGGACTTGGAAGGGAGGAGTGACTAGCAGATCCACCGACCTTTTCCCCACTACGCCACCGAGGGGACGCGATTTGCTGCTGAAGTTAACACTAAGAAATTGGTGCTGGAAGTAAACAGCAATCAAACTATATATATGTTCACACAAAGAAATACGTTATATAATGTAAATGGACAGCCAATGACAAATGAGGCAAATTTTGAGGAAGTGGCTGAATTCAAATAACTAGGAACAATAATCACAATCAGAAATGAGATGCACAAAGAAAGTAAAGATAGGTTCAATTCTGGAAACGCATGCTATTACAGATTACAGGGATTTTTGAAAAAAAAACTGAAAACATAAAACTGTTATATGAAATAGATACCGAAACAATGACTATTACTTTGAAGGGGGAGAAAAGATTAGGAGTGTTTATAAATTAAGTTGTTACAAACATTTTTGAAACAAAGAGAGACGAACAGACAGATGAATGAAGAAGACTATGTGACAGTGAACTGCATGATCTTTATGGAAAACCAGATGTAATAAAAACAGTAAAATCTTAAATTGCATAGACTGGGGTGGACAGGACATGTGGCACGAATGGGGAATGAAATACGAACATAAAAACTCATTGTATGAAGATGAGAGGAAAGCTCCGGTAGGTAGGCCAAGAATCAAGTGGGAGAATGACATTAAATATGATTTGAGGAAGGTAAATTATAAACTGGATGACTGGAATAGGGATGTTTGGAGAGCTTATGTCTGCGTGACCTTGAACCTACTGATTCGAAATAAGAAGAGAGTTAGTTAGTATTTAGTTATCAAGTTCGCGACATACGTATGAACTTAAAAAATGTTTTTATGTATTTTTAATACACATAAAACACTAGTGTGTTTCTGAGAAATAGAATTTTCAAATTGTGTTAGTACGGGTATATCAATTGGTGTTGAAGGTTCTGCAAATAGACCCAGGCTCTATCTCACAGGGAGCGGAGTTTTAGGTTTTAAAAGTTAAGGCTGCAAGACAGTACAGTGATAAAATTAATGTGGAAACTGCAGAAATGAAGTTCTTACGTTCAGTAGCAGGTGTGACAATTTTGAACTGAAAAGGAAGTGAAGATATTAGAAAAGACTTAAATATTTTTAATTTAACAAATAGAACTGACAACATGAGAAACAACTGGTATGAACATGTTAAAATAATGCCTACAGATAGAATCTCTCAGCTGTTATTAAAGTACAAACCAGTAGGACATAGAAGTGTTGGACGCCCATTTACTAGATGGGAAGGTTCATTAAATCCCACACGATGTGAAAACAGGTCAAAAGGCCTAATTTCAAGAAGTAGAAAGAAAATAAGTATTTATACAGCTGATTTTTAAAATAATATAAGTTGCAAAAATATTTCTTGATAAATTAATAGAACATTATTCATTTATAATTTAAAAGTAAGCTGTTTAATATAAATGTAATATTGCTAGATCACACACAAACATTATTGAGAAACTATTTTGTAACTTATATTACAAAAACAAATCAGTCGATTGGATATAAATTAATTTTATCGCTATACTGTGTTGCAATATGAACTTCTAGAACCTAAATCTCCGCTCCCTGTGATGCCTCTATCAGTTCTCCAGGTTCATGGCAGCGTAGGCCTAGTTATACTGTGACACTAGGTTCAAAATGTTGATAGCCCGATGCCACCCGCCAGTTTCCAGATACACAAACAAATAATTATTTAAATTTGATACATTGTTCACTTTATTTAAAACATTAGTTAACGTTTTAAAAGAGATCTTCTTCACATTCATAATTTGTAGGATTTTCATCCTGTTTATTCCCTAAACCGTATGTATCACTCTCGAGGGAAGAATTCTTACGACTCATGCGCAGAGCGAGGCTTCGAGATAATAATAGTCTCTCAGCACAAAATATAATTTTTGCGGAATAGTGCGTTTTGTTCTACTTACAGCAATGGCAACCATGATTGAAAGTTCAACTTTCTATATTTCTGGATTACCAACTTAAATAACTATACTGTAATATTAAATTTACACCCACGTGCAGGAAGTAAACCCAATGCCCTCCATGCATACTACATACAATGTACATAGAAAAACTATCCAAAAGGTAGTGTTAATATAGATAATATGAAACAAATCACTGCATTTTAAATGAACTGAACTTTATTTGAAACAATATAAAACAATAAATACATACTTGCGGCCATTTTATCAATAATAATAGTCTCTCAGCCTCCTGTACTTTCAACTAATAAACATTGCCCACACTGTTAACGTTACTCAATTGTTTATAATGAACGCAAATATTTCCAACAAAGATATTATTATTTTACTACTATTTATTATTTTCAAAAAATAATGTACAACGCACGTTTGTGAAGTGTTTTACAAAATCTCGGAAATTAAAAATCTCGCTATCATTCAGTTTTTAAACATTATCCTCGATTCTGTAAAAACCACTTCCCAACCTTGCATAGTAATATACTATTTCACATGTTCCATTCCTAAACCTGATGATTCCATTTATATCTTACAAACGATGGCTCTGTGTATAACAGGGGAGAAATATGTCCAAACCAAATGCAATTTCCACAAAACTAATTTACAGAAATTTAGTAATCCACATCTACTTGGAAAATTTCTACAAACAAAAACACAAAAGGGAAATGATCAATTCAAAAGTTTTATTTGCCACTAACACTATGGACTCCTGTGGTCCATTGCAGCGCAGATATAAGCTCTCCATACATCTATATCCTGAGATAATATTTTCCAATCATCCCCTCTGTAATTAACTTCGCTCAGATGTTATCCCACCCTGTCCTTGGCCTTCTTACTGAATGATTTCCACTTTGTGTTTCCTACAATAAGTATTCATTTTATAACGTTCCAAATGTCCTGCCCATCGGAGTCTATGAAACTTAACTCCTCATATTATATCTGGTTTTCTATCAAGATCATGGAGTTGACAACATTCACCTGTCTACATGTCTCTGTTAGGTCAATATGCACTTTATTCACAAATACCCACATTTCCTTACGTCTTTAAGTAAGAGATCTCTTTCGCATCATTTAAATTTATAACCTGAAGAATCGCCATTTTATATATTATTAATTTAACAAGTTTGAGAGAATTTGAGACAACAAGATTCTCCACCATGTATAGTACAGCCTATACCCAGAGATGATCCTATGCATAATTCATTTCTGTTTGTTACTGTTATTTGATTTCAGACACTTCATTAAAATGTCCATAATTAGCTATTGATATTTTGCACATATAGGAAGAAGATTACCACAATAATTGTCAAAATGTACTAATCAGTTATAAACGTTTATCATTTCTAGGAAACTACATTTGAAAATAAATTTGATGCAATGAAGAAACACAAGATGGTGAGATTGAAAACAACAGGTCATTCAAATAATCCCAGTAATGTGAGTGTGTAAAATAAATTATATGAGGAGG
Source organism: Diploptera punctata (assembly GCA_030220185.1). Taxonomy (NCBI): domain Eukaryota; kingdom Metazoa; phylum Arthropoda; class Insecta; order Blattodea; family Blaberidae; genus Diploptera; species Diploptera punctata. Next base: position 13,858 of record JASPKZ010010066.1, on the reverse strand, counting down.
GAAAACTGTTTGGTAAGAATATTGTAGCCTGGATGGATGCAACAAAATGGGTGATTTCATTCGCAATATATAAGTTGATTGCATGAACTTTATGGTTGATAACAGGTCATTTTATATAAATTTAAATATAAAATAATTTAATATGCATACATTTATTTACATGCAGAACCGTTGCTCAAGAAAACACAACTTCAAACAAAATCATATACAGGTTGTTTCTACATTTAATTCAAAATTTCTTCACGAAAGAAAAAAAAGTATTACATGGGAATTAATTCTGTGTGCAGCTATAAATTTTTGCCATTTTTTTTTCACTTGTAATTGTTAACCCTTGAGGAGAATTGGATAGGCGCTTAAAATGATGTAGTACAGCACCTTCATTCTCGCTTTGTCATACTGTCATACTTAAAATTAAGAGGTGTTCTAGATATGCAATACAAAGATGTAAATAAAGAAAAATCATCACTCCACATAAGCAGATATTATTTGGTGTAAAAATTGGGTGAAGTTGTAGTTAAGGTATCTGGATCTCTGAGTGTTGTGCTGACGTGATGCCTTTCTAGTTTTTCAGGTTAATGGAACCTGTAGGATGAATTCAAGAATACAAGAATGCCGGAACTCTCCTTGGGACTGGTCGAACACCAGATTCGTCTGGTTAGTAGAAGTCCTTTCAGGGTGTAACTTGGACATCCTTTTACCCGGAGGTGCACCTTAAAATATCGGGCCAAAAAAAACATGGCCATATCTTGGCATCTGGTTCAACGTGATACATATGTGCAAGTGTGTATGTACCATTTTTATAAATACTCCTTCAACACATTGGTGACAGACAGCTTTGCGATCCACCCACCCCTGCTAGACCGGACATTTTTCTCAGTGGCTGGACTTTTAAATTTTAAACCGCGCTAGCATACTGCGATTTTTACATCTATGTATACATTCAATAACAATAATATTTAAGTATTTATTTATTAGTGAACTGACCACACCTTCTAGTAGAAATTGAGGGTGTTGTAATAGCGTTGGAAACATTCCCCTTTATGTAAAGGCACAGTGCAGGAGCACATGTAGTGAGTTTCTTTTCTTTTCTTGTGTTCACTGCAAACGCGGCAAGTTTGGAGGTGTATTTTTTTCTATCCAGTCACAATGGGTGTTAATTTATGTTTCTTCATGTCCCCTGAAAGGCTCCCTGGTGGGTCTTGACAATACGACTTTCTTGCTCCATTTCACTGTTTTTATGAGCATGGAATAATGGGATAGGTACTGGCCAGCCCTGTCTATGTCCTTCAAATACTTGTTACATTGAAGTCTTCAATAGAGCATTTTTCACAACTTTACCGACTCACTAGTTGCCTGAAATAATGTCTTAACCATTCTTATGTCTCTTTTATCTTTCCATGTTTGTAGCAAAACTTCTCCCTTACTGCAAAATACACTTTCTCCAGGTTTGAGTTTATTTCCTGCTTCCATAAATGATTTTGGAAGCCCCTTGTTAATCCTTATTGTTCCACAAACTATCGTCTTTCTTTCTAGCAAATTTTCTGCTATAGCCACTCTATTGTAATAATTATCCTGATAGACATGATGCCACAGATATAAACACGGCTCCAGAACGCAAAATAGGATTTCTTATAACTTTTTGCCCCTCTGCAACATATATTCCCAGGTTACATATTAGCCAGTAATCGCCTAACTATCTGCACTAAAATTCCATATTTCACCAGCCGTCTGTCTTGATACTGTAAACTACTATTTCTGTTAAGATGGAAATTATTATAATTGTTATTATCATTATTATTCCAATACCATTAAATGTATTTCAGGTGTGAATGCGGTGTGAATGATGGTAAGATGACCCCAGGTTCCAGGCAACATCCAGGTAATTTATAATGACTTTGAGTAAGTTAATGTCATTTCATGTCGCATATAATTTGGAAGGTGCATTACATGAATTCAACATTCCGTGCAGATAATCATTCTGCACATTTTTTACCTCAGCCACAAGACTCTTTTGGACAAGCCATTGTGAAATTTTTGTTAATATAAGCATCGGGATGTACCTTAACTACAACCTCATCCAATTTTACGCCAAACAATATCTACTATGATCTTTTTTATTTACATTTGTAAATTGCATTTCCAGAAAACCTCTCACTTTGAGTATCACAATTACAGCAGACGTGCCATGTGATGCACTACATTTGCATGAAGAACCTATGAATTGTATTCAGTGTAAATTGATGTCTAGCGACAAAAAATATAAAATGACAGCTGTACTCAGAAATTAGTTCCCGTGTAATATTTATTCTTCCTTCGAGAAATTTTCAATTTAATATCTAAAAAAACCTGTTTGTTATTTTATTTTAAGTTGTGTTTTCTTGAGCAATGGTTAGATAACATACACAATCTGCACTGTAACTGTTAATGATTGATTAAATATTAAGTTTATATTCAGTTTACATAATATTTTGGAAACGTAATTTTACAAAGTGAATTTTATACCAAGGTTCTCTATTTTCCGTATTTATAATTCATAATATCTTTCTTTGGATTTTTTAAAGATTAATTTTTATTCTTTGTTTTACAAAAGATAATTATTTTGCTACAGATAAGAAACGAGGATATCCGTGAAGAACTGCAGATCTACTGCATAAAATAAAAGATATTTAACAAGATACAGTGGAAAGAACATGGAAGAAAGTAGATTACCAAATAAAATCTTCCATTATTTTCCAAGAGGAAGAAGAGATGTCGGAAGAAGAGATGGTCTTAGATCTATTAGTGAAGACGGAACAGGCAACTCTTGCCTAAACCAGAAGGTGAAGAAGAAGAAGAAGAATTATTTTGCTAAAAATGTAAATATAATGTAAATTTATCCAAGAACAGTATGAAGTGGGCAGAAATTTGGTGTGGAAACAAGACAGCAAATGAAGAACTCCTGATATTTGTGGTCAGAACAGCAAATCATGCTGCTTGCTTTGTCGAGTAAATGAATCCGAGTGACTAGGCCTTCCTGATTCTCGAGGGGGGATAAATATCGCAACCATCAAGTGTTACTGGAGCATTTCTAATTTTTTACTTTTATTAACTTAAATATTCTTACTTACTTACTCACTGGCACTATCGAACTCGTAGGTTCATGGCCGCGCGGAGATAAGCTCTCCATACATCCCTATCCTGAGCTAATGCTTTCCAATCATTCCCTGTATAATCTACTACACTCAAATCATAGTTAATGTTATTCTCCCACCTCATTCTTGGTCTACCAACTGGGCGTTTTCTCTCTGGCTTTCCTACAAGAAGCTTCCATGTAAGTCTTTCATTCTCCATACCTGCCACATGTCCTGCCCATCTCAGTCTATGAGACTTAACTGTTCTTATTATATCTGGCTTCCTATAAATACCATGTAGTTCATTGTTATGCAGTCTTCTCCTTTCACCTGTCTGTTCATCAAACATTTTCCTAAGTACTTTATTCTCAAATACTTGTAATCTCCTTTCCTCCTTTAAAGTAAGAGTCCATGTTTCGCATTCATATAATATAACTGGTAGAATAACAGTTATATATTTTCAGTTTAACGTTTTTTGAAAGGAGTCGGGACATCAACAGTCTCTGTATTACATAATAGCACGCATTTCCAACTTAAATATTCTTATCGATAAATGTTCAATATAGTGAAACAATATATTTATAATGTTCAATTACATTTCAGGTTGAAATCATGTGGTGCAACAAAAAACTAATTTTCATTATGTAAAAACCACAGAGAAGAACTTTGTACATACTGTTCAAGGAATATGCATTTTAGTTCCTACATTATGCCATATAGAAATATTCTATTTATGAATTACTATTGGCATAAATAATAACTAACTGGCGCTACTGAGCCTGTAGGTTCATGGCCATGCTAACATATGTTCTCCATAGCTAACGTTTCCAAATTATATCTTGTATAATTTACTGTAAACGTGGTTAATATTATTCTCCCACCTCATTCCTGGCCTGCACACTGAGGTTTTCTCAAGTTTCATGCCCCTCTTTCATTCCCAATTCGTGCAACATGTCCTGCTCATCGCAGTCTATGAGCCGTAACTGTTATTATATCTGGTTTCCTATAAATATCATGTAGCTCACAGTTATGTAGTCTTCTCCATTCACCTCTCTCTTCATCTCTATTTGGTCCACAAATGTTCCTATGAACTTTATTCTAAAATACCCATAATATTTTCTCCTCACTTAAATTAAGAATCTATGTTTCGCATGCATATAATATAAAGGGAAGAATAACAGTTTTATACATTTCCAGTTTAATCTAGTGGCCAGCTATTATGTAATGTCCTAACATTCCATGTTCCTAGAAACATGTGTTTGAATCTTTTCCATGGATTCACTCAAGTAATCCTGCCCGGAGAACTGAATGGGGACTATTTTACCCCAGTTTCTTGACTATTTTTATTTTTACGGTGAAAGATCATCACTATTTCGACCAATGCTTTAAATAATACTTTAACACTAGGGTGTGATAAATATGTCTTCTGTTCTTTTGTGGCGGAAACTTTGCAGTTTTTGAATAGCAACCAGAAGATGGTGCTGGTGATGTCTCATCTTTCAACTTATTGCCACGTGTTTGTGCTCAACAATAAGTCAATCTGCTTGTGGTCTCCAGACCTGGTTACAATGTATTGTGAGGTACAAAGTAAGTAACCAATACAGACTGCATCAGCTACCATTATTAACAGAAACTAAATAATAATAAAGTGCAAGTTTTCTTATTGAACAATGTCAGTTTACAATTTTTAGAACCTTTTTTTGCAAATTCCAAAACAATTCTCATTAAAATGTTTCTGAAAAAATTTAAAGATCCTCGCTGATCCTATCTAATAGACACCAAAAATAAACATGACCAAAATTTATATTTATACTAGCTGATACCCAGGCGACTGTTGCTACACCTAAATAAATCAAATATTAAAATTTCAAAAATTGTATGATATACGCTGAGACGAACCAAACATGGCAGTTGCTAGTCAGTTTTTAATTTCGGATTTTAGGTAAACCTCCACCTCTAATTGTCGCATTTTGCTAATTTTTTTTAATAATACCTACCTCGGATATACTGAGTTTCATTGTCAAACATCGAAAATTGTCATCACTAGAGAAATTTTTAAATTTTCACTTCATGTGAAATCCTACAGCTAAGGGTTTTAGAGGGTCCAATTTTGAATGTAAGCCAACCAGTGACTCACCCAAACCAACACAAAAATTTTCATCAAACTTGGTCCAGTCGTTCAGGCAGTTTTTGATTTCGGATTTTAAGTAAACCTCCACTTCTGATTGTTGGAATTTGCTCATTTTTTGATAATACCTATCTCGGTTTATTTTAATAGGATATACTGAGTTTTGTTGTGAAACACTGAAAATTGTGATCGCTAGAGCAATTTTCAAATTTTCACTTCAGGTGAATTCCTACACGTAACAGTTTTAGAGGGTCCAATTGTGTATCTAAGCCAAACAGGGACCCACTCAAACACACACAAAAAGTTTCATCAAAGTTGGTTAAGTCGTTTAGGAGGAGTTCAGTGACATACACATGTATATATACAGGGTGGTCATAAAGTATCGATCCATTTCTGTGTTAACGTAATTATTTTCTTTTCCTTTTATCATAATCTAAAAGAATGCTGACGATAGAAGAACGTGAGTATGTTGTTAGTGCGCGGATTATCTTATACCGAGGTGCGACAGGCGTTCACTCAGACCAGGACCAACACGAGCAAACATCCAGTTACTTTGCAATAAATTTCAAAGAATTGGGAACGTTGCGGATGAACCACACTCCGGGAGACCTCTTGTACCAGAAGAGACTGTTCAGGGAATCAATTGAAAGAAGCCCGAGAGCATCAAGTCGTCGTTTAAGCAATGAGTTAGATTTGACAAAATAAACGATTTTGAAAGTTTTACATTTTACGTTGAAAAAAAATCGTACCATATTCAGGTGCTCCACAAATTAGACGCAGAAGATTACGCAGCTCGTCAGGCTGCGTGTTATGATTTGATAGCGGCTGCACACAATGAGGACCTTATGGATCACATCCTGTTCAGTGATGAGGCCACGTTCCACATCTGTGGTTAAAGTTAGAAAACATAACACCTGAATATCGGGTACCGAAAGTGAATGTATGCTTTGGAATTACGAAGACCACAGTGTATGGACCCTTCATGTTCGCAGAACAGACAATTAATGGCAACAATTACTTTGACATGCTCAAGTTATTCCTCGAACCACAGCTACACCAGAATGGCCCCTGGACTTCTTTGCTTAGGGATTCATAAAGGGGAAGGTGTAAAAGACAAAGGTACGGGATCTCCAGGATCTTAGGACTCGAATTCGCAATGCAGTGACGGCTATTTCGCCAGCTATGCTACAAAACGTCTTTCAGGATACTCTCTAACGATTGGAACAATGCTTCGAAATGGACGGAGGCCATGTTGAAATACGATAAAGATGTATACATACCTTGACAATAAACATACATAAAAATCATCAAACTGAGTTAATTATTTCTTGAAATTTCTCCATCCTATTTTATATTTTTACACAGCAAGAATGTAAAATTATGAGTTACCATGAACTATACATTGTCACTATAAGTTATTGCTCTGTTATCAATATTTTCTTTTTTTATGGCACAGAAAAGAAAGTGTCACTATTTCTAGCAAGAAAATTCATTTTTCACAATTTTGAAGACAACTTTCTTTACACTCACTCACTTATGTATATATGTGTGCTATTAACAATCTAGCAGCTGTATTTTTTGTGTTATCGGAACAAAACCCGACATATGTGCAATTAATTTTTTAAAAATTACGGTCGAGCTCATTAACCAGCAAAATTAGGCCATTAAGTAAAGTAGTTCACCTCAAATGAAATTTATAAAGTGGTCTAGCAGTCGCCATTTCCAATTTTTCGCAACAAAACTCATTATATCCTTGTTGAAATAAACTGACGACATTCTCCAAACATCAGCAACACAACGGCTGGTTTGTCACTCTAACAACCGCCATGTTTGTTTTGTTACAATATATACCATACAATTTAATTAACAGTGTGTCTTACAAGAAACATTAGTTTAATTTATTTAATGTTTTTAAGAAAGTAATGGTTTGGACATTTAAAAAGAATGTAAAAGGAAAGACTGTTAAATCTCAAGATACAAGGAGGTAGACCATGAGAAAAATGGATTAACCAAGTGAAGAAAAGTCTACCAGAGAGAGGATACGACTGCGAAGAACTAAAAAGAAGCAAAGCCTGGGCAGATAGAGATGGTTGGAGGAGCATTTGGAATCGATCTTCTGAAACGAGGACACGATAAGAGGATGATGATGATAATGGGAAAATAAATCACTACAAATTATTTAAATTTACGTAAAATTGTACAAGAATATGCAATAGATAATAACTTATAATTATTTTCACTGCAGTTTGATGCGTCTAAATAAGTTGGTTTAAGAAATTAAGTTTGTCCAATTTAAGGGTTAACATTACATTCATTAAATTCAACTTGCTGAACAATTCGCTTATTTATGCAGTTCCTGCACAATTGACTTTTTTTTTATTTTCACTGCATAATTTTTGGAACCTATTTTCAGCTGTTATTGGATTTTTCATGCCTAATTCTTATAAAAAATGGTTCTAGGTTCAAACTCCGGTCTGAACATATATTTTTCATTTCAAATATACTTTATCCATCATTGAGATGTATGAAATGAATAATAAAAACATTGAAAGAAGCCGTACTGGCTTTATAATGTAATGTAAAATTCCGAATTAAAAGACTTCTAGATAAGAAGCCACCATTTCAAGATAGAAGCATTTTGGTGCGCGGGAATTAACAGTGTATATAAGAGAAACATTTGTATTTAGACTGGAGCTCAGTTGGTAAAGCATTCGTGTAGAATGTGAAAGGTCCTGGGTTCAAATCCCAGTCTGAGCCTATATTTTTTCCTTCAAATATAAAGTAAAGTAAAGTAATCCCACTACAGGCCTCAGGAGGCCTTTGGGGTAGTAGGAGGTTAAGGCTCCCACTTTTTCTGAACAATCGGCAAATATAAAACATAAAGTTTAACTGAAGAATGAATATAACCTCAGCACAATAATTAAAAGCAACAAAAATTATAAAATTGAAGAAGAAAACATCAGGAATTTACTAGATCAAATGCAGGGATTGTGACAAAATTTACATAGGAAAAATAAAAAAGAAATTTGAAAAACAAGGGTGAAAGAACATCTTAGAAATGTCAAAAATGGTGAAGTGGAAAAATCAGCAGTAGAAACTGATGCTTGGGGCAATATGTGGTCTCAGGATTGTGCACAATAATAAAACCCGAGAAACGCCATTTATTCCTGCCCAGCACAATGCACTACATCCTCGTCGAGGCTCCAGGTTAATACTAAGAACTGCAGGGTCGAAAAGGCGAGTTCCCAACGCTTAAAAATTGGGACGTACCAGCTAAGGGAGAAAACCCCAACAGAAAATCTTCGACCCCCCAGGATTGCTGGAGGTTGGGCGTGGGGTTGACATCCCTACCTCGTAAAAACATATTCGTTCAGAAACCCAACAGATGGTCTACAACAACGACGACTAAAGCAAAGGAAAATTGACTTACTAATTGGCACTTGCAATGTTAGAACCCTTTATAAAACTGGGAGCCTAAAATCTCTTCTACAGCAATTACACCAATATAATATACAAATAACAGCTATACAAGAGACAAAGTGGATGGGTAATGACATATATGATACTAAAACACACACTATATTCCAGAGCAGGAAGCAAGCTGGAAAAAGAGAATTTAGAGTGGCATTTTTTGTAACCTAAATTGATGAGGGAAAAATATATCAGCATTTAAAGCTATTAATGAACGAATATGTGTTATTCACTTAAAAACTAAATTCTTCAATTTATCAATCATCAATACCCATGCGCCCACAGAGGAGAATATGAAATATCAATTTTATCATAACTTAGAAAGAACCTATGACAGTTTACCATCCACGATATTAAAATCATATTTGGGGATTTAACATGCCGAAGTAGGACAAAGAGAGAATATATAAAGGAACAATAGTTTACATACAACATCCAATGATAATGGCCAAAGAATCATACATTTTGCAGCCAGTAAGAATATGGTAATCATCTCCACCTGTTTTCCTAGAAAAAATATACACAAAGAGATCTGGAGATCCCTGATGGATTAACAGCTAATCAGATTGACCACACATTAATAGACAAGAGGAATGCCTCAAGTACAATTGATGTTAGAGCTCATCGTGCGGCAATAGCAAACTCTCACCACTATTTGTTAAAACAGTATATAGCGGTAAAATAAATAGATGGAAAAATGAACCAAATATTAAGGAACAAAAATAAAATGATAATTTAAAGAACCTGAACACCTAGAGACCTATCAAAAATGTTGAGAAACGTCCAATGTTTTGAGAAAATGAATTTTATGATCTATGAGTTCGAAATTCCGCAAGCAATACAATATGAAAACAAGTGGACTAATCCCTCGGAGATTGTATGAAGCGCATCACTCTACCTATGTATAATAAATTGGTTTATTTTAACTGATGCAGTTAGAACTATAAGGTCTTCTCCTCCACTTCTCCAGGGTTAAATTACACAAGTTAACTAATAAATTATAAATTAATAGCACATAATAGTCCTTGGACAGTATACACCTGACAAAGAAAGTACAAAAATTTTAAAATAACAAAAACAATAATAAAATATAATAATAATAATAACACAAATAATAAAACTTATAACTTTATTCTATTAATAGCTTGAAGATGAAGGTATAAAATATAAATTAATAATAAAATATACCCTTAAACTTGGTTATGTTGTCCCAGAAAATATTGAGTGAGCTGTGTTTTTCAGTCAAGCAGGCCTTGGTATAAAATCGGGAGAGAAAACCCAGAGGTGGGCAGCTGAAACACACAGAAGGATTGAGGAAAGGTAGAAGCTACCGTTTCAATCATTGGTGTGCGAGGGAAATTACAAACGGATATAAGAGAAAAATTTGCGTCTAGAATCACAACTCCGCCCTCGGTAGCCCTAGTTTGGTTGAGCACTTGGTCCAGAAAGCCAAGGGTCCCGTGTTCGAAGTCCCGGTCTATCGCAGAAAAAAAATGTACTGTTCAAATATAATTTATCCTTCAGTGAGAAGTGTTAAATTAATAACAAAATCGTCAATAGTGAGATGTTCCATGTAAAGGTGCAGCTAGAGTTAAGTTGTGGTGGGAAGGTAGTAAATGGAAGAGAGTATAAAGATAAAGGGGCTGATGAGGTGGACAAAGTAAAGTGTGGTGGTAAGAAATAGAGGCAACTGTCTACCAATCAGAGCAAAAGCTGGAGTTCTGTGACCTGGTTTACACGGAGGTTGCACATATAATGTACAAAGAATTATAAACTTCTTGCAGACTTTGTCCGAATGTGATGCCCATGATATAGGGGGACTCTGATCATAACTACAGTACATATATGATGAGGTTATACAGTCCTTGAATAACCCAGGTCTATCTCATAACAATATTCCATTCCTCCATTTCCACAACCAATCCATGTCCAAATTCAAACTCATGCTTCCTTTCCCTTAGGAATTTGTCATTTCCTTTATGGATCAGTCTGCTATTTGTATTGAGATTGTCAACAGGAACTAGCTTGATACTATCACAGGATGAGGTAGTCAGCCTCAGCACAACCTGGAGGACCAGACCCCACATTTATAATCCTTGAGTCAGACTTGGGCAGTTGTACTCTCAGGTATCCAATATGAACATATCTTAAAAAACAACATACAATCTATGAAAGTACACTTCTTTATTCCAGTCACCACACGGACACTTCCTGGCGGATCAGTAGCAGAGTTAAACCAGGACAGAGTATATGTTGGTATAACCAGAACACAGAGGATTGCCAGCTAATTCCATTAGGATGATGTGTAATTGCAGGCCAACACATTATTGATTAAATGGAACCAAAGAGAGCAAATGTGTTTTACAAAGGATTGGCTTATTATAAACCAATAATTTGAAATGATGTCTCCTGCTAAGCCTAAGTGACTTCTTACAAAGAGAACATTTGAACATATTTCTCATTAGCAGTTGTAATATAGGTGGCTCTGGGGTGTAAGCGGACCGCTTACACGCTCGCCTCTCACCACTGGGGTGCCTGTTTACGAGTCTCGGTCACTCCACATGGGTTTCGTGGTGGACGAAACGGAGCTTGGGCAGGTTTTTCTTGGGGTTTTCTCCTGTTTTTTTCCCACTGACACAATTTCGATTCTACTATTTCTCCATATTCATCTGAATCATTTTGTTGCATTTCTTTCATCTTCCCCTGTGATGGTGCATCAGGCGTGGTCGGCCGGCACCTTTGTCATTCACAGACCTCTATAAATATAGGGGCTTCATCATTCATCTCTCAACCTGAACCTGAGGGTGAGGACATTTTTTTATTTTTAGTAGTAGTAATATTCATTCCACATGTTAAGCACCCGTTTCACTTAAAGTATAGTAAGCTATAGTCTAAGTGTACATATACAATATCATAACCAGATGAGAAGATTAAATTTAACAGCATTTTGATAAAAATACAAATAACTTATACATGAGGTAATAACAACAAATATTTGAAATTCAAATGGATGTGATTAATACAATTTAATAAATGATTATGCCAATATTTTTTTAATGTTACGTATTGATGGTGGGCAATGAAAACTCGTAACTCCATTTTGGTAAATTTGACAGGAGAAACAAATAACCTTTTTAAATAATTATGAAAATTGATACAGCAATAATTGCCACATATTTTACTACAGAATACAAGTGAAGTTGTTAATAAATTTGTAGTCCATGTTCTCAACAGGTTATACATCACATATTTCTGTGCTGGCTATACTGGAGTTATATGGTTTTCAATGACTGATGGAGTTACGAGGTTTTCATTGCCTACCGTCATATGCTGATATGAAAATATGAAATTTGCAACTTACAATATATACAATGAGGGATTGTCCCTTTTGAGTACAAAATGAGCAAATATTTCTCATAAGTCACAGATAGATTTTAGGATTCTGAAAATACATACAAAAAACCGTTAATCCATCATATGCATTTTGAGACCTGAGATTATTAATATAAACTGAACAAGTGTAGGGTATCAGTAAGAACTTTCCACCAGACACTATTAATAGCAACAGCCGTCACAAATTAATGTTAATTAAGAAAAAGACATTTCTCCTTTTGTCAACCAGCATCTCTTCTCTCATGTTCCTCAGCATTTGTTTTCTATTTTGGATAGAGAAACACACATTTTCACTCTTTTGTAAAAAACACTTTTTGCACAGCGCAGAATGCAAAGAACCATATAAAAGTCAGTAACAATAATATCACAGGTATAATGGCTGAGAGAATCAACTTTCAAATTTAAAATATATTTCTGAAATAATTTAAACTAAATCATCTTTCTACTGTCAGGAAAGTAGTGAAAGATGTTGCCAGTAACATTGTCCGGTGGAATGCTCTTATTGATGCCCTATGCTCCTAAATAGAGCTACAGGATCATGATGATAATTGTATTCATTAGCAGTTTGTATCATGTTTTCTCTTGTCTACATGTTAGTGATAACCTCAAAGAATATTCATTATCAAAAATAAAAATAAATGGCAAACATTAAGAAGGACAAGTTATATGCATTTTCATAAAAATTCAGGATGCAACCTTATCAAACTTGATGGGATTGTTTCTTTGGAAGTTCAAAGTGCTAACAACATAATATAGAAAATATTGAGCTGTAAATAATCCAATGTCCCACACTCTAGCCGAATGGATAAGGCAAGATACCTTGGTGCCGATCTATGGTTCATGTCTACAAGGAGGAAGACATTTTCTCATGGAATTATGGCCATTATGGGATCATTGCCCACCAAGCATTCTGAACGAATTTGAGTAGCTTTATTAAGTGGCAGCTCTAGGTTAAGAAAACAAGCTATAACAGCTGGAGGCCCTGATATCTTGACCACATGTCACCCCTACTAATAAATATATATATATATCTAACTTATTACTCCAGTGTTGGATAAATAAATTTGTATTAAACTAATGAAAATTATATTTTAAAAAGATGTTGCACTTAGACATACATTTCTTTGTCATTATGTCTAAGTAAATGTGTATTAAGATGGGACTTCTGGGAGAAATAACTTATTACAAACTGAACATTTGAAGTGTTTCTCATTACTATGCACAAGTAAATGAGCATTAAGATTGGACTTCTGGCAGAATGACTTATTACAAACTCAACATTTGGAGTGTTTCTCATTACTATGCACAAGTAAATGTGCATTAAGATTGGACTTCTGGGAGAATAACTTATTACAAACAGAACATTTGAAGTGTTTCTCATTACTATGCACAAGTAAATGTGTATTAAGAGAGGACTTCTGGGAGAATAACTTATTACAAACTGAACATTTGAAGTGTTTCTCATTACTATGCACAAGGAAATGTGTATTAAGAGAAGACTTCGGGGAGAATAAAACTTATTACAAACTGTACATTTGAAATGTTTCTAATTACTATTGCATCACAGTAAATGTGTATTAAGAGAGGGACTTCCGGGAGGAAGACTTATTAACAACGAAACACTTGAAGTGTTTTCTCATGCTTATGCACTAGTAAATGTGTTCTATTAAGATGGCACTTCTGGAGGAATGAATTATTACAAACTGTTTGGGAGAAGTGACTTATTACAACTGAACACTTGAAGTATTAATGTGTA
>JASPKZ010010065.1:0-101699 GCA_030220185.1 Diploptera punctata | reverse complement strand
TTTCACAATTACATTTTAAATGCTCGTTTTTTTATTGCTATATCTTCATCCCATAAAAAAACTGTGTAATCGTGATATTGCTGTCCTAAAATGATTAATTCTTGAATTGATTTCTTCTTCATATTTTTCATTCCTATTTCTTTTGAACCAAAATATGTAATGATTTATTATTCCTTTTCATTTTCCAATAACTAATTTACTGGAACTATTGACCTGGAGGTTCATAGCCGCGAGGGCATGTGCTCTCCATGCATTCCTATCCTGAGCTAATGTTTTACAATCATTCCCCTAATAGTTCACCCCCAAATCATGGTTAAAGTATTCTCCCACCTCATTCTTGGCCTAACAACTACGGGGCGCCTTTTCTCTTCCTTGCCCCTCTTTATACCCCATTCGTGCCACATGTCCTGCCACCGCACTCTATGAGACTTAACTGTACTTATTACATCTGGTTTCCCAAAAACACCATGAAGCCTACCGTTTAATGATATTTTCCTTTCACCTGTATGTTCGTCCCGTTTTCTTAAGAAATTCTCAATTGCTCATAATCTTTACATCTCCCTTAAAATAAGAGACCGTGTTTTGAATCCATGTAATAAAACTGGAGGAATAGCTCTACTCCATTTTTAAATGTTAAATTAGCGTTCCGACTCGTAATTATTGTTTTACTGGTTTTACATAATATTTTTAGCCTTCCTAAGTTTCTCTTGCCAAATTATTTCTGTAGACCCTAAAGCTGCGTTTAGCTAGTTGTTTTTTATTTAATTGTTTTTATATACTGTAACATCTATGATCATATCCATGTACTAAGTGTCTATGACATGGTTAATATAACGAAATTCCAACCTAACATTCTCGACTGAGGAAAACAGGAAAAATCCTGAATCAGGTTGGTCAGAACCGGGGTTTGAACCTAGGACCTCCTGAGTACGGCTCTCAAAAGTAAAATCCACCTAAACTTATCCCATCTAATTTTCCTGCACTTCCCAAATCCTCTGATGAAACCTCAAATCAAATCGATTCCAACCTTATCCAGCAATTACTTGCAATCCTAACCAAAGTCCTCCTAATCCTCAACTACTTCAGGAAACAGTCACACTTTTAACAAGTATGACCAACAAACAGCCTTAAATCTTCAAGACCATCACATAAAGTCAACTTCCTCTTTTAAGACCGTCAAGCTTAAGCTCAGTTCCTCGTCAACTTTATGTGAAAATGGCTGAAGAAGAGCATTTTATACCAGCTTGTCATCAAGCAACACAACTTACACCAACACCGTAGATAGAACTTCAAGCATGGGTCAAGACTCTTAATAGTAGTCGGTGCCAAAACACATTAACAGAGACCACGGCCTATCGATTAAACCAACTTGCTCCGTAGTAACCTATTGTTGTTCATAAGTAAGACGTGTTGTACTGCTCAAATTGTTATTCTTGTATCTTATTTCCTCTTCATCATCAGCTTGTGTCCGACTTAGGACCTGGTTGAGGGACCAGATACGACAAAGTCTCTAAGATTAGAGGTCTGTGAATAACAAGGATGCCGGCCGGCCACGCCCGACGCACCATTACAGGAACAGATGAAATGAAACGAAGTAAATGAACGGAGAAATGATGAAATAAAATTTGTGAAAGTGGAAAACGAGAGACTCCGTTTTGTCCACCACGAAATCCACATGGAGTTACCGAAACAAGAACTCAATACTCCAGCTCGCTGGGGTAGCTGCAGTGGTGAGAGGCGAGCGTCTAACCGCATGCATCACGGAGCCGCCTGTCTTCTTTCTTTTTATTTAATTATTAGCCTGCTGCTACCATTAAGAATTTTATCTAAGAAGGCTGTATTTGTTTATTTTGGGATTTCTTCACTGTTCAACACTCTGATCGTTTGTAGAGATGGTAGGCCTACTACCATTATTTTCCTCGTATGTAATCTAGCGTATTTTACTATGTAAGAAGGTTTTTATAGCTATACAGATTATTTGAAATGTGGATATTTTATTAATCTGACATGTATGATTTTAAGATATATCCCAAGTAGCCTATTTAAATATTGATACATCATCTATGGTTTATTACACTGATCAACAAAATAGAAACTTTTTTTTGTCTCAGAAAGAAAGATATGTGATTCTGATAGTATTTTTTCTCCTGAATTCAAATGTGATATCGGTTTTTCTCCATGACGCAAGGTTTCCGAGAGACTGGAATTTATAATTTCAAACACTTTAATATTTTCTACATTCGTAACTACACAATTTTCGAACATTCGGACTCACCTAGAAAGTAAGAAATGACGATTTTCTGCTATTTCGCCTGTGGAGCATCCCTCTTGATGGTCCAACAATAATCGGCCAGCATATTAAGATTCCATTTGCCTTGATATCTCTTTTCCATAGCTGAAATCTCCTGAGTTAACTCAATTGGTTTTATTTTACAATGGACAAATGGACGAAAATAGTTTATTAAAAAATAATTATTTAAATCCATTAATTGAAATTGAAATAAAAAAAACTGTGAGTGATGGAGAAATTCCGAATACATATTTGAAAACACGGTAAAAAAAAACTGCATTAAGTACAACTATTGGTACTCATGGGACAAAAATCATGTTGACCAGTGTTATCAACTAAAATGTGCATTTTAATTTTTGTTTCCTACCTCTGATTCCATTATAGCCTATTTTATTTCTTACTCTTAGTTTAACCTCTACCTTTGAAGGTACTTTTAAATTCTCCACAGCATCCGGGGAATAGCTGCCGTGAGAGGATTTTAATTATGGATCACCTACATACATACAGGGAAATAGAGGACCTCCCCGAATGAGTGATCGGATATCCCCTTAAAAAATCGATCGAGTTGGCTCAAGCGATAGTGTTTGAGACTCGTTTTCGGGTGGTATCGAGTTGATCTCAATTGCGGGACCACCTCCTATACAGTATGAATATTTAAGACAAGATACGCCATTCACTCGTATATTCATAATAAAATAAGACGAATATGGTACGTATGATTATGATTACACTGGTCAACATGATTTTTGTCTCATGAGTACCAATAGTTGTATTTAATGCAGTTTTTTTATCATGTTTTCAAATATGTATTCGGAATTTCTCCATCACCCACAGTTTTTTTATTTCAATTTCAATTAATGTATTTAAATAATTATTTTTAATAAACGTTTTTTCGTCCATTTGTCGAGTGAGCGATGAGCACGGGGAACACTTTTATCAGGAGATTTCAGCTATGGAAAAGAGATATCAAGGCAAATGGAATCCTAATGTGCTGGCCGATTATTGTTGGACCATCAAGAGGGATGCTCCACAGGCGAAATATAGTAGAAAATCGTCATTTTCTTACTTTCTAGATGAGTGTGAATGTTCGAATATTGTGTAGTTACGAATGTAGAAAATATTAAAGTGTTCGAAATTATAAATGCCTGTCTCTCGGAAACCTTGCGTGATGGAGAAAAACTGATATCATATTTGAATTCAGGAGAAAAAAATACTGTCAGAATCACATATTTTTCTTTCTGAGACAAAAAAAAATATATTTTGTTGCTCAGTGTTATCAGATGGTATTTGGAGGCATCCGTCGCCGTGGCGTAGTCGGTAGAGTCCCTACCTTCCACTCCGGCGACCCGGATTCGATTCTCGGCGGGGTAGGGGATTTTAAACCTCCACCTTGGGTCTGGGTGTGTGCCCTGTCTTGTGTTTGTATGTGTGAATAAGATAAAAAGGTTAACAAAGGTAAAACAAAAAGGAAGAACAGTGTATACTAAAGAAAAACGACAAAAAAAAGACTATTTGATCTTGAAGTTTCCTTATATTTCCCTTAAAGGTGAGGAAATCCCACAAGAAAGTCACTCAGGAAACTTATCCCGGCTGAGAATTGAACTCAGATCCGCTGCGTCAAAGGCAAAGACGTTACCTTTGAGAATGTTAATTGCAGCTTTTAATAGCCAATAATTATTTGTACATGAGAGAGTCTTTACAATAGTACATGATTCCCCTGTAAAAGGTGGAAATAATGTATGCAAGTGAGATTGCATTTAGGGATGAGTGAAGTGCATTGACCGTTACATGTTAAGCCCACGCGTAGGGATCTTCACGCTAGAGTTTACCTTTACCGGCACGGCACGCGTGCCAATAGCGTTATCGCACATTCACTGCCCACGTCCCCATCTCGTAACACTATTAACCCTGTTTGTTTTTTTTTATATATTCCTTTATTAGGCCTAATGTCACTAACTGAATAAAAATAAGTAGTAGATACTATAATCAATTGAGTTTGTGTTTACTTGATGAAAATCTGAAGAAGGTACAGTGTACCGAAACAGCTGTCACTGACTTATATCTTAATAAATATGAAAAATCAAATAAAACTAAGTTTTATTTTCATTTAATTAATGATAGATAATATGTGATTAAAAGGAGGTGAATATATTATGATTATGATTACTAATTATCAGTTATAGTGTCCTATTATGACCTCCCATCATCTTCTTTATTGTCTGCCCACTAATATTCTATCTCTGAGAATGCAAAATAGGCATTGATTGCCTGCTCCGTTTTCACTAATAGATCTAAGACCATCTCTTCCTCTCGGAAAATATTGTAAGATTTTCTTTGGTAATCTACTCTCTTCCATTATTTCTACATATTCTTTCCACTGTTTTTTGTTATTATATATAATTTATTTTATGGGGTATATATAATAAGTCCAACGCTGTGGTCTCGAGGTAGCGTGCTGCCTTGTCACGCAGCGGGCCCGGGTTCGATTCCCGGTCGGGACAGGCTCCTGGGTGAGAGGGGGGGTTCGGGGTTTTTCCTCATCTGTAAGACAAATGTGAGGAAGCTTAGGGCCTAACGGTCCCCGAAAATCATCCGGCTATCATCAATTCATTATCACCATCATCATCCTTATCATTATCATCATCCTTCACCGCTGTGGAAAGCAACGGAAATCTACCACACCTATAACTTCCTAGTAAAGCTGCAAAGCTTAGCATCAATGCTATGATTGCAGTGAAAGTCCTGCCCTCGGGCAGAATTACTATGCATGGATGGATATAATAACAAGCAACAGTGGAAAGAATATGTAGAAATAATGGAAGAGAGTAGATTACCAAAAAAATCTTACAATATTTTCCGAGAGGAAGAAAATATATCGGACGTCCTCGGAAGAGATGGTCTTAATCTATTTGTAAAGACGGAGCAGGCAATCAATGCCTAAATTTATTATATATATATATATATATATATCCACCGCTGTGGTCTCGAGGTAGCGTGCTGCCTTGTCACGCAGCGGACCCGGGTTCGATCCCCGGTCGGGACAGTTTTTCTGGGTGAGGTTTTTATCGGGGTTTTTCCTCACCTGTAAGACAAATGTCAGGAAAACTTTAAAGGCCCAAACGGTCTCCGAAATCATATGGCAATCATCATTATCATCATCATCATTATCCTTCACCGGTGTGGAAAGCAACGGGAAGCTACAACACCTACAATTCCCTAGTAAAGCTGCAAAGCATAGCATGAAAATACTATGATTGCAGTGAAAGACCTGCCCTCGGGCAGAATTACTATGGATGGATATATATATATCATCATCATCATGAACAAATTCGTTTTAGCCATGTGGCCTGTACGGTAACCTAGCGAAGATGGTCTTGATCTTTCCACCGATGTTTTGGTCTTCCTTGGTCCCTATGTCCAGTTGGAGTATATTGGAATGCCAATTTTGGAAGTCTATTTCTTGCCATTCTTCTCAGATGATTTTTCCATTCTTGTTGGTATCTTTGTATATCTTCATTTAAACTTGTTACTCCAAGTTTTTCTCTGATAGTAGTGTTCCTTTGGTGATCCAGTCTATTAACTCCTAACAATGATCGTAAGAAGCACATTTGGCTTACTTGAAGTTTATGAGAGTTTCTTTTATTTAAAATCCAAATTTCACTTCCATGTTTTAGGGCAGCTTTTGATGTGATGTTATGTAATCTTACTTTTGTCTCTGTCCTCATCTGTTTACCAAAATGTCTTCGTATTACCCCATTTATTTTATTATATTTTTGTAATTTTGAATCAATGTCACTCTTATACTCTGCAAATACACTTCCTAAGTAAGAGAAATCTGACACTTGTTCTGTAATTTTTCCATCAATCTCAATTTTCACCCGTTGTATGTTTTTTTCCACACATTGCCATTGTTTTGGATTTTGATGTGGAAATTTTCATATTATATTTGCTGGCAATTTTGAATAATTGATATGCTGCTATTTGTAAGCTATCTTCGGAATCTGATAATATTATTTGATCATCAGCATATAATATTGTTTTGAATTATTTTATTCCTAGTTATGAAATTCACTGTTTACTGTTTGTTTCCATTCTGGCACTACTCTGTTAATATATATATATATATAGTAAAGTAAAGTGATCCCACAACAGACCCGGAGGCCCTTGGGGTAGTAGGAGGTTAAGGCTCCCACTTTTTCTTGACAATCGGCACTTTTTATGTCAGCCGGGTTGTCAGCCCTGCGTGACGGCCGCCTTTACCCCCAGAACAAGCGTCTGGTACTCATTTCCGTTAGAGGCTGAGTCGACCCCAGGGCCATAGTGCCGCCAGAGGGTTTGGGTCAGTTTAAAAATCCTGACCCCAACGGGACTTGAACCCTCGACCCTCCGGCTTGTAGCTCAGTGCCTTAACCACTACGCTACGGCGTGCCCCTATATATATATATATATATATATATATATATATATATATATTGAATAAGAGTGGAGATAGTCCACATCCTTGTCGAACACCTTTGCTTGTGTTTGTGTTCTGTTATTTCTCCATCTGGTAATTTAATTTTGATTTTAGAATTTGATATAAGCTTTGTATGGCTCGTATTACATGTGAGTGTATATGTTCTTCATGCAGTATCTGCCAAAGTTTATCTCGGTTTACATTATCATGCCTTTTCATAATCTATAAATAGTATTTAATACACAAGTGATCTTCTTGGTGATAAAATATTAAAATATATATGCAGTCAATATACCCATTTCACCAATTAATGTTTTAAAATGGTCAACAAGTTTTCTACAGCCAAGCTGTCATTCTCAAGACCAATATCTGGTCTTGAGAATGACAGCTTGGCTGTAGAACTTGTTTGACCATTTTAAACATTAATTGGTGAAATGGGTATATTGACTGCATATATATTTTTATAAATAGTATGTACAGTGGGAGATTAAATTCTCTCCTTTTTTCCATAATTTGTTGCAGGGGTAAATATCGCATCTATAGTGCTCCTCCCTTTTCTAAATCCACATTGTTCTTCTTCCAAAAATTGTTCACTACTTACTGATAACTTATTTTTAATTATATTGGCATATAATTAGATGCAGTTGGGAGTAAGGTAATGCCTCGGTAGTTATCACATTTGTTTTTCTGACCTTTTTTTATGTATATTAATTACTAGACCCGTTTCCCAATCCGTTGGAATATTAAGACAATGCCAAATATTGTTACAAAGTTCTAATAGTTTCTCTTTCAAGGCAGTTCCTCCATACTTAAAAAGTTCTAAATTTAAATCATCTAAACCTGGACTTTTCCTGTTCTTGGCCTTCTTTAAAACTTCTTCTAGTTCATCCATTGTTATGTCTAGTTTTTCTATTTCATTTTCACAAGTCAAATTCGAAGTAATTTTTTCAGTGTGAGTGTTCGGTTCTGACCAAAGATTTTTGTAGTAAGTAATCCAATCTTGTTTTGGTATCAGATTAACATTAATTTTGTCTTTTGTTTCCATCTGTAATTTTTTGAATATTTTAAATCCCTGTCTTTGTGCTCCTGTAATATCACGTTCTAAAGATTTTACAAATTTATCCCAATCATCCCTTCTATATTCTCTAGACAATTTACGAACCTTAGCTCTGAGTTTTTTATATTCTGTATAATGTTCCTCTTGTTTAGTTTGTAAATACACTTTATAAGCTTTTTTCTTTTGTTCAATATTTTCTTTTAATTCAGGATTCCAAGTTCGTAATCTCTTTTTGTTTTTGATTTGTTTATATCCGAGACTCTCATATGCTGCTTCCATGATTGCTTGTTTTAGATTTATCCAGTCCACTTCAATATCGCCAGTGCTTGTTTTAAGTTTATTCTTTATTCTATTTTGATATAATATTTGTGTACTTTGGTCTTCCAATAAGTGAATTTTAAACTTTTTTGGTATCTTATTTTGTATTGTCTGCTTGTATTTTCTTGTACTGATGTGTTTGTGATATAATTTTATTTTGCTTTCTACAAGAAAATGGTCACTACCAATTTCACTTCCTCTGTACACTCTGGTATCATTTACAGACTTTTTAAATTTATTATTAATTAGTACATAATCTATAATAGACTTTGATCCCCGTGCTGCCCATGTATATTTGTGTATTTTCTTGTGTCTAAAGAAGGAGTTGTGATGCTTATATTATTGAATATGCAAAAATCTATTAGCAGTTTACCATTATTGTTGCAAGTTGGTTCTCCTTCTGATCCAATGCATTCTCTTATCGGTTGATTTCCGACTCTTGCATTAAAATCACCAGCAATTATGAGATAATCTTGTTTATTTACTTTGTCAATGGTTTCTTGTAAAATATCATAAAATTCTATGGTTTCTGAATCGTTTCCTTCTACAGGAGCATAAATTCCAATTATAGCCAAATTATGTCCTAAAATTTTTATTTTAGGACATAATAATATATATTTTATGGAGTATGGACAGTGTCTTCTGTCAAGTCCCCTGCATTTTTATAAAGTTTATGGAGTAGATCCGCAGTTCTTCACGAATATCATCGTTCCTTATGCGGTCCATTCTAGAACGCCCTTTTACTCTTCTTAAAATTTTCGTCTCGGCTGCTTGGGTTTTACTTTCTAGTTTGGTATGTATTAGATGTTTAACTCTTAAATTTGTTTAATTCACTTGATATTTTTAATAAAGTCAACCGCAGTGGGTTAGTGGTTATGTTCCTCGTATCTAGTTACGATAGACGCGGGTTCAAACCCGGACGTGGTCATGGATTTTTAGGATGGAAAAATCCAAGGAACAAGTCCTCTGAGAAGGACCTTAAGCCGTGGGTCTCGAGTCTGAAGATTTTCAGGTTTGTAAAAGAACCACAAACCTGAATAAAAAGCCCTTTGGTACAATTTACCAACCTTTGCCCATTCAATAATACCTTAGTTACCCGTTAGATGTCTTATTGAGGCGCTAGGCCGACCCTCTGTCACTCGCTGACATATATGGGTAAATGAACGTAAGTATATTAACTTGGCAGTAAGTTTCCATTAGGAAGCGCCCTAATTTCGGAACAGGGAAGGAAAGGGCTTAAGAAGAAGATATTTTTTAATAATGTAGAATAATACAACTCCGTCATGCAGGAATTGAATAAACTAAACGAATTCCCCAGCAAATCGAATATATGGTCCGATTTCCCTACATTTCTGAATATATGTTTCTATTGAAATTGGAGAAACTCAATTCTTTCACGAAAGCTTATTTAAAAGTTAATAATAATTAATTATGTCAGTCAAAGTTATGTTTAGGCTATTCAAGAATTCGTCGACGTTTCGATCTCCTTATGTTAGATCACTCTCAAGACATTAATTCTTATTATTGAAATAAAAATTGTCTGCATTAAAAGCTCCTGTGAAATTAACAATTAGAAATTCACTATTAGTTAATTCGCACACTCTCTTTTATGCTTTTCACAAATTTTTCTTCCATCCAACGCACAAATAAATCATACTTACAATAACTTTCTTTAAAGTTTATGGATGTAATTTCTCTGTAGCCTTTTCGATTATTTTATTAGACAAATCTTCATATTTATCCATTTTGTATGGATTGTATTATCTCACATAAGGAGATCGAAACGTCGACGAATTCTTGAATAAACATAACTTTGACTGATATAAATAATTTATTATTATTAATTCAACTACTCTAAGGGAACAATGTAAAGAAATATGCAATATTATTTAAAAGTGTTGGACTGCAGTGAAAATGAATCATGCGTAACCGTAATAGTAGGCCTACCTGTAGCATATTGTAGACCTATAATTGGACACAAATGGAAGTAATATAAACTGATTAATTTTTCCATACTTCATTAAATGAATTAAATAAATTAAATTGATGTATATTATAGGATATATTGCCAATTGACGGTTATTTGAGTGTATGGTAGGTAACTTAAATTGCGACGAAATAAACATCCCTATTCCTATGGCCTAACTATATAACCACACAATTTCTCACCAACCGTGGACTATTTAAATCCTACCAACACAAAATGAACAAAACTGCTTCACCTTATTGCAACTGCCCAGAAAAATCACTGCAGACGGCCCACCATCTGATGACTGAATGCAACATGTTCTCCAGAGATCGACCAGCTATACTACAAATTGCTACACTGCCAACTATTCTGAAGTTCCACTTTAACACAGTCAACGTTGCAGAATTTCTTACGAGAATCTTCCGTCAACTACAAGAACAACTAGAACAATAATTGAACAATTGTAAAACTGTAAATATCCCGTGATATACCATTGGTGAAACACGGGTTGTAGCATATATGTAAATAAAAAAATAAAAAAAAAAAACATGGCGGTTGCTAGAGCAGCATCAAAACTGTCACCAATCATATAAGTGATTCCGAAAACCATGGTTTCGACACCTATCTCGATCATTTTGGACATTTCATTTTCACTCTTTCCGACCCCTTAAGAAAGTAAGGGCAAACTTGTACTTAAATGGCACCAGGACTTTCACTAATCAGCTTAGCAAACCCAAAAAAATATTAATTCTACAGTAATCTCGATTCTTGATTCATTTTAGTTTTCACTCTTTATCGCCCCCCCCATACCCTCTTAGGGGTGCTACAGGTCTAATTTGGGTTTAATGTCATAGGGGCTGCTATTAATTGGGCTTAACGACCCTTAAAACTATGAATTCGACATTAATAGTTATCTTTTTTTATTTTTTCAGATTTAACCCCTTCTAACCCCCCTCTTTGGTGTGCTAGGGTCTCTTACCCCCCATGGATTCCTTTCCAGATTGTAAATTATATGCTTACTGAGTTTGGTTGAAATTATTCCAGGTGTTCTAAAATTATACTGGAACATACATAGGTCGTTGGCCATATCCCCCCTTAAACCCCCTCTTATCATCCTAGGAGTATTTTACAGCTTACAGACACATTGCCGGATCATAATATGTATGTAGTAAACTTGGTTGAAATTGTCCTAGGCGTTCGAGACTTATGCCATCACATACATACATATATAGCCTACTTGCATTATACACATTCACATAAAGAATATTACATTTTTATTATATTTTATAAAATTATACAGTACCACGATATGACATTAAAATACTCGATATTTAATATATTATTAAATTAGTTTTTTTGAAATGTAGGGTGAGACCTATATTTTTTAAAGTTCGTTGTGCTTGTGCAGTTGATTTTCTGCTAAAAAGAATTCCATCCATACTCGTGAAGGTTGAATTACTTGCAACTTTATCGACGGTGAATGTAGCGCTCTATACATAGTACAACCGTTCAAAATAGATGGCAGGATATATTCTGCTTGAAACACGGTTGTAATTAATTTCGTTGATATGATGATTTCCACATTCGATAATATTATTACCAGAAATAGTCTAATGACAATTTCCTGTAACTGAAGTTCGGAAAAGCTGAACAATGTTTAGGCCTAATGTCTCATTTCCAAAATAACGATCTAAACATGATAACTTTTCCAGTTGTTAAAAAATTAAATCCAAATTCTTGTTATGCCATTATTGGGGTATTGTAACGCGGTTCCCGAAATTATAGATTCACAGATAAATTTACAGATAAATATGTACAGAAGGGATTAATACATACTTGTAGCATATCAATATATGTTCAGTTTTGGTGAGGTTGGAAATTTATTTTTAAGTACTATCGTGAAGGCACAAAATGTTACATTCTAAACTAGGTTTCAAATAAGCTATACGTTATTTCTAGGAATCAGTTCATATAAAAAAAAGAAGGAAATAATCCTACACTGTAAAAAAATGTAACTTAAAGTTCAATCTTTCTATGAAAATGTACGTCATTGAAAATAAAATAGTGACAAAATGTTGTAAAAAGTATTGATAGTAAAGATAGTGGCGTAATCATATATTCAGCGAAATATGTATTTCTCTCTGACTTACAAGTAAGCTGCATTTTGTAACGTGGTGAAACTTCTGACAATATACAGCATGAGTCATTAATCATCACCATGACCATTTATTGAATACATAGGGCCTATATATTTAAATACTTAAGAGATAATAAACAGTATCTATTTTTTTTGTATTATTGCTTCACTGATAATTGGTATCATTCAATTTCCCATGCCATTGTTTTCTTGTACTTGACCAAGATTGCATTGTAATTATAACTTTTCAAAACTATACAAAACTTAACATTGGTCAGTGTTATTGATAATAACATTACTTTTAAACCAAAATAAAATAAATGTCTACATCAGATAAATAAACAGTATAGCTAAAATGATCTCACTATTTACAATTGCCCCCTGTCTATAGACAGTCAACCAATATAATATAGCCTATATTCAAATAATAGAACATGTCTTAGGAGGCTCGTAGGTTTCCTGAGTGACGACCGCCTTTACCCCAGAACTTAACTTCAAACTCATTTCA
This sequence comes from Diploptera punctata, assembly GCA_030220185.1. NCBI lineage: Eukaryota > Metazoa > Arthropoda > Insecta > Blattodea > Blaberidae > Diploptera > Diploptera punctata. Next base: position 88,964 of record JASPKZ010010065.1, on the reverse strand, counting down.
TCTAGGGACTGAGTTAACTCCTGGTCCATGGCGCGATAGAAGGTGTAAGTCAGTTTAATAATCATGACTCTATCGGGGCTCGAATCCGCGACCCTCAGACTTGTAGTAGCCTTAACCAACCACGCTATGCCGTGTTCTTAAGCCTAAATAACTATTTAAATATTTCGGAATATGTCAACCTCAAAATTCCCACAATTCAAATTGTAAAATATTTTTTATCTGGAATTAATTAAAAGTATTCAATTAAAAATAAAACAAAATCAACGCCGAAATAATGCATAAATAATAATAATAATAATAATAATCCATCCATAGTTATTCTGCCGGAAGGCAGATCCCACACTGCATTCATAGCATTTTCATGCTATGCTTACAGCTTTACTAGGAAATTGTAGGTGTGGTAGCTTCCCGTTACTTTCCACACCGATGAAGGATGATGATGATGATGATAAGGATGATGATGATGATGATGATGGCAGTATGATTTCGGGGACCGTTTGGGCCTTAAAGTTTTCCTGACATTTGTCTTACAGGTGAGGAAAAACCCCGATAAAAACCTCACCCAGAAAAACTGCCCCGACCGAGGATCGAAACCGGGCCCGCTGCGTGACAAGGCAGCACGATACCTCGAGACCACAGCGGTGGACTAATAATAATAATAACAACAAAAGGGCTAATTTTGTGTGCACACCGCAATTTTTTTACAAGCATCGGTATTTGAAATGTAGCTGTCATTTGAAAAGTACTGAGAGATAATTGGCAAAGTATTTTAATCTGGTTAACTTTGATTTGAGCTGTGTTTAGACAACTTTTAAAATAATATACATTTGCTCAACATGTTTAAAACAGTAGGTCTGATTGTAAAGGAAGGCCCTTTCTTTGATTTACTCTGAATATTAATTAATCTGCAGGAATACATATCTTATAATAAAAACTGTCCACCGTTTTGGTCTCGAGGTAGCATGCTGCCTTGTCACGCAGCGGGACCGGGTTCGATTCCCGGTCGCGACAGGCTCCTGGGTGAGGTTTTTTCGGGCGTTTTCCTCACCTGTAAGACAAATGTCAGGAAGCTTAGGGTCCAACGATTCCCGAAAATCATCCGACCATCATTATCATCCTTATCATTATCATCATCATTTTTCACCGATGTGGAAAGCAACGGAAAGCTACCACAACTATAATTCTCTAGTAAAGCTGCAAAGCATAGAATGAAAATGCTATGATTGCAGAATTACTATGGATGGATAATATATAAACTAAAGTACGAATTTATGAATCTGTAATTGGCTAAAACTTGTCCTCATTTGTGCATCTGAAACATACAATACAAGACAAATGTTATAAACACAAGAAATGACAGAAAAATAATGAAGAAATCAAGATGTGATAGAATGAGAAAGGAATGTCATTCGGGAACAATATGGCATTCAACCAAAACATTAATGGATATCAAAGAGGCAGGAATAGAATAACACTCTCTTGAATGACTGATGATAAGTTATCAAAAGTCGTACGAAATAATATTGGAACTGGCAAGAGATCCCCAAAAACACCACAACAAAGATGGAAAAACTCGCTTCACAACAAGCTCTAAGCCTAGAATCAAGAGAAGAAAAAAAAATGAAGACTCATTAAGAGCCTCTGATAAAAAAATATTCAGGTTTATTCAATAATAATTTGAATAGATCGTACAAAGCAAAATAAATATCATCATCATCTTAAGGCACGATAACTTGAAAAGTGAAAGTTTTGACCTTCTCAACAATCCACCTCCATGCCAATCTGTCTCTTGCCATATTCAAACTAGTCACTTACATTTTCCTTAGATCGTTCATTGTGTCATCCTCCCATCTGATCTTCGGTCTTCCAACAGCTCTGCCTCCTGTAGGTTTCCATTTGTAGAGTTTTTTGAACAGTCTCTGATCACCCATTCTTATCAAATGTCAAAACCAACCAGTTCTGAGAGATCTTAAATAGTTTACTATATTCTGATTTTTTATTAATTTATTTAGCTCGTTATTTGTTTTGATTCTCCAACAGTTATCAGTTCCTCTATTTGATCCAAATATTCTTCTTAAAATTTTTCTTTCAAAAATTAGTAATTTCTGTTTTATTGTTTCTTTTAGGACCCACGTTTCACAAGCATATGTAACTACTGGTCTAGTGAGTGTTTTGTATAACCTTATTTTTGCAATTTTTGATGTTAATTTGCTTATAAATAAGGTTCTATTTGCAAAATAAGTTTTATTTCCCATTTACAAAATATTATCATAGAAATATTATGTTAACCTTAAAAACATACCAGAATAACGCATGTTCATTGTATATTCCAAACTTGAAGCTAACTGATGTGAAACCTACATTAATCCAATTACAGTGAAACACAAAATAACGGATTGCAACTGTTTTCCAGTTTACACAAATATAATCTTATTACATCAGAACTCCTCAAATTTACAAACACCGTTAGATGATCCTAACATTTTTTCGCCTAGTCACTCAACTTACTCAAAGACTGTAAAATTAAATACCGTATATCTAATGCATCCACCGCTGTGGTCTCGAGGTAGCGTGCTGCCTTGTCACGCAGCGGGCCCGGATTTGATCCCCGATCGGGGCAGTTTTTCTGGGTGAGGTTTTTATCAGGGTTTTTCCTCACCTGTAAGACAAATGTCAGGAAAACTTTATGGCCCAAACGGTCTCCTAAATCATATAGCCATCACCATCATTATCATCATCCTTCACCGGTGTGGAAAGCAACGGGAAGCTACCACACCTACAATTCCCTAGTAAAGCTGCAAGCTTAGCATGAAAAATGCTATGATTGCAGTGAAGGACGTGCCTTCGGGCAGAATTACTATGGTTGGATGGATATCTAATGCAAAATAGTTTTATTACACTGAGCAACAAAGAAAGAAAAATATGTGATTCTGATAGTGTTTCTTCTCTTGAATTGAAATATGATATCGGTTTTTCTCCATCACGCAAGTTCGGAGAGACACGAATTTATTATAATTTCAAACACTTTTAATATTTTTTACATTTGTAACTATACAATACGGTATTCGAACATTCGGACTCACCTAGAAAGTAAGAAATGACTATTTTCTGCCGTATTTCGCCTGTGGAGCAACCCTCTTGATGGTCCAACAATAATCGGCCAACATATTAGGATTCCATTTGCCTTGATAACTCTTTTCCATAGCTGAAATCTCCTGATGAAAGTGTTCCCCGTGCTCATCGCTCACTGCGCCAAGATTTTCCGGAAAGAAATCTAGATTTATTTTAAAAAATAATTATTTAAATCCATTAATTGAAATTGGTCTACCGCTGTGGTCTCGAGGTAGCGTACTGCCTTGTCAAGCAGCGGGCCCAGGTTCGATCCCCGGTCGGGACAGTTTTACTGGGTGAGGTTTTTATCGGAATTTTTCCTCACCTGTTTGGCAAATGTCAGGAAAACTTTAAGGCCCAAACGGTCCCCGAAATCATATGGCCATCATCATCATCCTTATCATTATCATCCTCATCATCATCATCCTTCACCGATGTGGAAAGCAACGGGAAGCTACCACATCTACAATTCCCTAGTATAGCTGCAAAGCATAGCATGAAAATGCTATGATTGCAGTGAAAGACCTGCCCTCGGGCAGGATTACTATGGATGGATGGAAATGAAATTGAAATAAAAAACTGTGTGTGATGGAGAAATTCCTAATACATATTTGAAAACACGATTTAAAAAACTGCATTTAAGTACAACTATTGGTACTCATGAGACAAAAATCATGTTGACCAGTGTAATTAAAACGGTTGCCGACATAGGACAATTTCAGTTAAGCGACATTAAACTCATATACTAACTAACTCACTGGCACTATCGAACCCGTAGATTCATGACCGTGCGGACATAAGCTCTCCATAAATCCCTATAATGAGCTAATACTTTCAAATCATCCCCTGAATAATCTACTTCCCTCACATCATAGTTAATGTTATTCTCCCACCTCAGTTTTTGGTCTACCAACTCGGCGTTTTTCTACTCGATTTTCCTACAAAAATCTACCATGCACGTCTTTCATTCCACATTCGTTCCATATGACCTGCCTATCGCAATCTACGAGACTAAAATGTTCTTATTATATCTGGCTTCCTATAAAGACCATGTAGTTCACTGTTATGTAGTGTTGTCCATTCACCTGTCTGTTCATCTCTCTTTGGTCCTTCTTCTTCTTCTTCGGCTTTCCCCCCACTTATAGGTTTGCCGTCTTCAGTTTCCATTTATCTCTATCATTCCAATCTCCCTCTTCCAAATTACTATCATCCATTATAGTTCTGACGTAGGTTTTCCATTTCCATCTTGGTCTACCACGTTTATTTCTTCCAGGGGGGTGACCATTGGTATATATTTTATGGCCATCTTTCATTTTCCATTCTTTGTACATGGCCATACCATTTAAGCGTTTGATTTTCAATCCTCTTAACAACAGATGTGGTGACATTCATTTCTCTCCAAAGGAATTCATTTCTTATTTTATCCTGTCTTGTTTTTTTTGGAGGCTTCTTCTAAAATAATCTAATTCAACTGTTCTAATTTTATTCTTTTGTAATTCCGTCAAACACCAAGTTTCACTTCCATATGACAAAATATTCTGTATTATGCTCGTATAAATTTTCATTTTAGTTTCCTTTGTAATATTTTTATTCCAAATTATTCCATGTAATGTCTTAGTTGCATTTTTTTTGCCATTGCAATTTTAGTTTGTACATCTCTCTCACAGGTACCTGAACTTGTAATTATTGACCCAAGATATTAAAAAAATTCACACATTTTTATTTTCCCTGTTTCAAGTATGAGGTCATCCACATCCTTTCCCAAACACATATATTCTGTTTTCTGTAAATTAATATTCAGTCCCCATTTTTTATATTCTTCCATTAGTTTATTTATCATATATTTCATATCATCTTCATTCCCTGCAAAAATTATTTGATCATCTGCAAACAACAATTTTCCTAAGAACTTTATTCTAAAATACTCGTAATCTCCTTTCCTTCTTTAAAGTAAGGGTACTCATACAGTGAAATAAGTAAATAAAATTGTTTAAATATGTGTGCGCCTGCTTGGTAAGCCTACATAACGTTGTCTTTAAATTGCCATATAAAGAGTACAGACAGCTAAGTCACTTTTTGTCGAGATAGAGTTTGATGTCCCAATAGATTTTTCTATGGAAATGACTATATTTTTAAAACATGAAACGCCAGTGTTCGTATGACCTAGTAAGTTATATGTTACCACTTGTTCTATTGGTTTATTTCCTAATATTATCTTTGTCCGAACTGGATGAGCACCCTTGAAGGCCATGTTTTTTTATTTTTGTAAGGATATTTCCATGTTGTATTTTTTGATATTTCATTATCACACACAGCAGAAACAGATATAAATAACAAAATAAATAAGTTTAATTATATAACAGGTACAATAAAAAGAACTTTGAAAAATAAAGCCAGGAAAGACTCTACAATGAAATTACACAAGACAATGGCAGTAGCCTGTTATTACTTATGGACCCGAAACATGGACAGTGACAACGCAACAATCTGCCAGGATACAAGCTGCTGAAATGAGATTCCTCAGACCAATAGCAGGATATCAAAGAACAGACAAAAAACATAACACAGAAATAAGACAACAGCTACAAATAGAGGAATTAAACTCAACAATAGAGAAATACAGAACAAACTGGAAAGAACACTTGGCAAGGATGACTGAGAATAGAATACCAAAAGCAGCATACAACTATTCACCACGAGGAAGAAGAAGCTTGGGAAGACCAAGGAAAAGATGGAAAGAGCAACAATTTGGAGCCGGAACAGCTAGTAAATAAGCCTAAACCATGAAGTAGAAGAAGAGAAGGAGAAGTCAGTGTTCCTATACACTATATTACCCATAAATAGATCTACTAGTATATCACTGTACATGTTTCATCCATCCACCTGTCTATTCATCCCTCTTAAGTCCAAAAAATGTTCGTAAGAACTTTATTCTCAAATAAATGCAATCATTTCTCTTCTCTTAGGGTAAGAGATCATGTTTTCCATCTATAGTAGGCCTATATCTGAAAGAATAATGTGTTTTATATAATTTTTGTCTGATTCATCCGAGGCTTGGTTTGAGACTTGAAAGCAAATGTAAATTATGGAAGAGTTGGATATAGAACCCATTCTTCACCATATACAAAACTACCAGAACAACTGGAAAACCCATCTTCAACGAATGCCGTCTCATAGAATTCCAAAAGCCATACTTCGCTACTTTCCCCAAGGCAAAAGATAGCTGGTACGTCCAAAAAAAGCGCTGGATGAAAAATTCATCTTTGAGACCGTTACAGGCTACACGGCCTGCATGGATGATATAATTTTTGTTTAACATTTGTTGAGAGGAGGTGAGATGACAAGCATCCCTGTAATGGATAATAGCAGGCACTTCCAGATTTGAGCTTATGTTTAATTAATTTCTGTTTATAATTTTTGTTCATAGGTGTTTGAATTCTTGCATTTCTTCACAATTTATCTAATTGACTCATATAGTAAAAATAATTAATTAAAAATTGCTTAAATATGCTGTGCCTGTTTGATAGAGCTACATAACGTACTTTTTAATTGCTATATGAAGAATACAGGGCAAAAACCAAACAAGTCACTTCTTATCGAGATAGAGTTTGATGTCGCAATAGATTTTTTATGGAATAAATGATAGTTTTAAAAAACTAAAAGAACACGCTTTATTGGAAAACTAAAAAATGAAAAATAATTTTAATTTCCAATACGCTTGGGATAAAATTAAAGTGGTCAACAAAAAAAATCATCTCCAACACATATAGAATAAAACTAGAGTTATCAACAAAAAGAAAATAATTTTACCATCAAAAGCGTGGGGTGCTCTATATCAATTAATATATTTGATAATAAACAGATATTGGTAAAAGTAAGCTCTCTAAGAAGAAAATGAAAACATCATAAAAAGCACCCCACGCTTTTGATGGTAAAATATTTTTTTTTGTTGATAACTCTAGTTTTATTCTATATGTGTTGGAGATGATTTTTTTGTTGACCACTTTAATTTTATCCCAAGTGTATTGGAAATTAAAATTATTTTTCATTTTTTAGTTTTCTAATAAAGCATGTTCTTTTAGTTTTTTAAAACTATTATTTATTTTTGTTTGTTTTAGTTTTATATTTTACAGAATAAGATAAAAATGTAAATATCTTTAAATTCGATACTATTCTAGTATGAGCTAAAAGTAATACTCTTCTATAAAAAAAACCCTCCCAGTCGGATTTGAACCAGCGACGTATGGATTACTGAAATTATATACCACTAAGAGTTCACTGCTCTACCAACTGAGCTCTTACAACGATTGACTAAAAAGCCGACAATTCCGAACCTATTATACCAGTTTTCATTTTTTGATTTTCGGATGATTCTGGCCAGGATTTTAGAAACAAATATTAAATTATTGTATTGACATGGGTCTTCTACACGTATAGGAAGTTTCAAGTCGATCCAATGTTTCTAAGTGGGTGAAAATCGCGTTGAAAGATTCCGTTACATTGATACAAAAACACTTTTTTTGATTTTCTGATGATTATGGCCAGGATTTTAGAAAATAAATATGAAATTATTGTATTGTCACGGGTCCTCTACAAGTATATAAGTTTCAAGTCGATCCAATGTTTCTAAGTGGGTGAAAATCGCGTTGAAAGATTCCGTTACATAGATAGATAGATATAGTTAGATACAGGTCAAACTAATATAAAGCATGTAAAAAATGCATTAGTCGTGAATTTATTTACCTTCAGAGTTTTGGCATACAGGTAAAGAACATATATGTTTTATTATGTATGTGTGTGTAAATAGCAAATTGCGATACGAGTGTGGTAAACACTTGACACGGATTGAAGAAAAGAAAAAAACGAGGCGCTTGCGCCGAGTTTTTTTTAAATTTCCGAGATTCCGTTATGTGTTTACTACATGTGTATTTCATACTATTTTTTGCACTATGTGTATTTATTTTAGTAATTAAGATTTTAGCTAGAATATTAATAAATATGTTTAAAGATAAATGTTAGATTTCAGAATGTGAATCGGCTGTATGTGTTGCTATGGAGAAATAATAAGTATTATTGGTCATGTCGCCATTGTATATTTGTTAAAACTGTAAAACTAATTTGATTTGGGATTTGTTTCTAATTATGGAAAAGTTTTAGACGATGTGTGCAGTGATGATGAAATAGAAAGGTGTGGAAAGCTGGATATGATGAATTAATACCGAAATAAATACAAATTGCAGTATCACTATCAATATTTCAAAATAAATGTATTTACTTACTGCACTAGTGCTTTTGGTTATTTTTAAAGTATTAAGATTTCTTTTGTTTTCATAGGAACCAAGATTGTATGCGAGAATGTCGAATTACAATGCACATAAAAAATAACATTAAGTAATTAAGGTACATAGTGCAAAAAATATCATGTTCAATTAACATCCTGCTACTAGAAGGACCTCCTAAGGTCTATAGAGTGGTAAACAAAAATAACTTAAATAATAACTAAGTGAATTCAGAATAATCACCGATAATGAAAAGATTGGAGTTACAAACATAAACGTATTTAAGAAATCAATAAGGAAATAAGAATGCGCTAAAAATAAATAATTAAAAGTCCATTTTCTAGATTTCATAAACAATTTGTTTTCCTGTACCCTTCATATGCCCTATCATTAACAAAAAAAAGTATGTTTTACATTGTAAAGACACCTACTTATGATAGAAATATATTGCTGTCATGTTTGTTACATGACATCTACGACATAGTAGAAAGAAACCGAGGATGAATGATTACATTTTATAAGCAATTAAGCGCGCACATATATGCTTAAGCACCATGTAAACATGTTTATTATTAAGTTAAAATATAAGGATATTGAAATACTAATATATCATTTAGTAATACCATCTGTTAATTCTATACTACCCAGACGGCTTTAAGAAAACAGACAACTCACAGTATGATACAGGACAACAAATGTATCATTTTACGAGACGGAACCCACACCCGAAAATGACTTGTATGGGGCGTTTTGTCATAGGATATGCAGTTATCTCCCCATGGGTGGAAAGGAAGGGAGAGGGGGAGAGAGTTCTCGGTGAAAAAAAAAGTGTAAAATAGGGAAAATATGAATTAGAATTTGACATAAAATAACCTAAAAATCGTGGGATAAACAATTCCACAGGGTTGCGGACTGTTGTGATAACGTCCATCAATAATATCTAAAGAACAAAAAAAATCTAAAACTTACGATACATTTCGTAACGTAAACTAAATAGGCTATAGCAAACATACCCAAACCCTAGCCAACTTGCCCAATATTGATCTAACCTACGCAATGTAGGACTTAGTAACAAAAAGATAACGTTGAATGCCATAATACAAAAAAAAAATAACTTTCTCTGTTTTCTCTAAATAAAAAAAATATTCAAAAATCCGCTACTATTTTCAAACAGTACAACCTCCCCCTTCTAAGGGGGGTTTGTGTGATAGGACGTTTCACAGCCCTCCTTAAACGTCATGGGCTTTCCATCTCTCCGTGTTGAAACGAGTTGGCGGGATCCTTCCTTCCTTATAAAAAATAAACTGTACTCATGTTAACGATATAATTCTATGAAGTTTAACCTACATTCTTTAGCCGTATAGTTCATAACCCGAGTTCAGCTATAGCATACATAATGCATAATTTCCCAACTCTAGCCAAAATCAGAACAAATTAGTGGCTCGTATGAGCAAATGCTGCTGGTCCGATTAGCTAAAAATTTTCACATAAAAAATAATTGCAACAAAAATTAAAAGATTTACTACTTTCCTTCATTGAAATAATGAAAATCTAATAGAGATGGATAGTGGACAAGTTAAAAATGTAAATACTCCTGTTTATTTAATGAGCAGTTTTTCCATGAGTGATAATTTATTATGTTCATCAAGTTCAGGTAACATTGATAAGTATTTCGATTAACTGTTTTGTTATTTTTAATAAGAGTTGAAATGTTTAGTATTACTACAAATTTCAATTATAAAGATTTTTGTACTTTATATAAAACTGTATTCGGCCGCGGTGGACTAGTTGTTACGCTCCTTACCTCTGGTCCCGAGAGTCTCGGGTTCAAACCCGGCCGGGGTCGATTGATTTTTTAGGATGGAAAAATCCAAGGAGCAAGTCCTCCGGGAGGAACTTTAAGCCATGGGTCCCAAATCAGAAGATTTTCAGGCTCGTAAAAGATCCTTAAGCCTGAAAAAAAGGCCTCTAAGCAAAATTTACCAAATTTTCCCGTCCTAGTACAACCTTGGTTTCCTAGATGTCAGTATGAGGCGGAACACTGACCACGGCCACTCCAATTATATCTATACGAAAACAAGTGTAACTAAATTAGTAAGGTTCAATTTCTTCCCTGTAGGGGGAGAGCGCCTAATTCTCGTTGAGGGAAAGAAGGGCTTACAAGAAGAAAACAAATATAAAACAATCGTTCTCATCTGTAATAATTTATGTTATAATCTGTGTTATATTGTTACAATTTGAAAGCTTTTCGAAGTCATGCTTTGTCTTCAGGAACCTTCTTGATGAAGCACGACTTCGAAAAGCTTTGAATTTTAATAATATAACAAAGATTATAACAGAAATGATTATAGTTGAGGACGACTGTGTTATATCCATCCATAGTAATTCTGCCCGAAGGCAGGTCCTTCACTGCAATCATTGCATTTTCATGCTATGCTTGCAGCTTTACTAGGGCATTGTAGGTGTGATAGCTTCCCGTTGCTTTCCACACCGGTGAAGGACGATGATGATGATGATAATGATAAGGATGATAATGATGATGATGGCCATATGATTTCGGGGACCGTTTGGGCCTTAAAGTTTTCCTGACATTTGTCTTACAGGTGAGGAAAACCCCCCGATAAAAACCTCATCCAAGAAAACGGCCCCACCGGGGATCGAACCCGGGCCCGCTGCGTGACAAGGCAGCACGCTACCTCGAGACCACAGCGGTGGACACTGTGTTATATAAGGTACAAAAATCTTTATAAATGAAATAATTTAACCTCAATGGTCTTCAAAAATGAATATTAAAAGTATAGATACTAGAAATTGTTTTACTTAAATTTTGGACCATGTTAGATATTTGAGTTACGAGAGTTATTAAATCAAGCTAATTTAGTTACAATATATGATGGGCTCAAACAACAAACCCTAATAAGTCAATAGCTAGTATAGCAAAAAATTATACCTATGTTACCAAAAGCTTCCTTTTTACTGCCGCCCCCAGAATGATATTTGCTCCCATGGTAAAATATATCCTATAAATGCTGTTATTTCCTTACAAATGTCAACGATTGACAAATGATTACCTCTTCACCTCATTCAGACACCTAGTAGGTAACTAAGATATTACTTGAATGGGGAAGGGCGATTAAATTTTGATTAGGTAATCTAATTTAGGGGCTTGAATCCACGATCCTCGATCCCAGAGGCTAGGAACTTAACCCCTAGATTACCGAGGTTGATTAGTTTACAATACTAGAATAAATTTAAAATATAGGGCTATTCAGAAAGAAGGAAAATACTTCAAATATTTATTTCTTCCAAACTACAAAAAAATAGAAACACAATTCCAACATTCCTGAACAGAGTAAAGTTTGAAATTCTGATCACGTCCGCATTGGCGCTGTTGCTCGCCATGTTGATTGTTTATATTAAAATAGCGACACAACAGGACGTTGGATTGGAAGAGCAGGAGCAGAAGATCAGTTTCATTACCGGTGGCCTCCCAGGTCACCCGACCTAACCCCGTGTAATTTTTATCCCCGGGGTTATGTAAAAGACCGTGTTTTTATTCCCCCTATGCCTGACACTCTAGAAAATCTGCGACATCGAATTGTTGAAGCTGTGAGTTCGATAACTAGAGACCAGCTGATTCGCGTGTGGCAAGAAATGAGCCACCGTTTTGATATTTGTTGTGTAACACGTGGTGCTCATATTGAATGCATAAAATAGTGAAATTTGAACTTTTCTCTTTCCAGGAACGTTGGAATTGTGTTTATATTTTTTGTAATTTGGAAAAAATAAATGTTTGAAGTCTGTTCCTTCTTTCTGAACAGCCCTGTATGTATCTAGGAACAAATTAGTGTCACGTATGAGCAAGTGCTGGTTATCTGATTATTCGCACATAAAAATAATAATAGCGCAAAAAATCAAAGATTTACTACTTTCCACCATTGAAATTACAAAATTTTAATAGAAATTGACATAGCCTATTTAAAATTGTTCTGTATGTACATGGCATTTATTATTTAATGAACAGTTTTCCATAGTGATACTCTATTATCTTCATGACATCCAGGTAACTAGGTCTACAATACTAGATTAAATCACTCACTGGTACTATCGAACCCGTAGGTTCATGGCCGCGAGGACACATCCCTTTGATTTCCAATCATCCCCTGTATAATATACTTCCCTCAAATCATGGTTAGTGTTATTCTCCCACCTCATTCTTGGTCTATCAACAAGCGTTTTTCTTCTGGTTTTCTTGCAAGAAGCTTCCACGCCTCTCTTTCATTCCCCATTCGTACCACATGTCCTGTCCATCGCAGTCTACGAAGATTAACTGTTCTTATTGTTTATGGTTTCCTATAATTTTTTTCTTCAAATGCCCCAGGTTTGTCTTTCGACATTCCTGGTTTCTCTCCTGGCATGGCGTACTTGTAACCCACTTCTGAGGTTGGAGCGCCTGGAAGGCGGGGTTACGTTGCCCCGATGATATGATGGGTGATGATGATGACAATGGTGCGCCAGGAGAGTCCCTAATCCTAAACTTAAACTAAGATGAATATGAATGATGATGATTGCAATAGCCATATGATTTCGGGGACCGTTTGGGCCTTATAGTTTTCCTGACATTTGTCTTACAGGTGAGGAAAAACCCCGATAAAAACCTCACCCAGAAAAACTGTCCCGACAGGAGATTGAACCCGGGCCCGCTGCGTGACAAGGCAGCACGCTACCCCGAGACCACAGCGGTGGACGTTTCCTATAAATATAATGTACCACATTGCTAAGTAGTTTTCTCCATTTGCTTGTTGTTCACCTCTCTTTGGTTGAGATGTTCCTAAGAACTTTATTCTCAAATATTGGTAATATTTTGTCTTCCCTTAAAGTAAGAGTCCATGTTTTGCATCCATATAATATAACTGACAGAACAACAGCTATATATATTTTGAGTTTCATTTCTTTTTTCATCTCATTTGTGATTATTGTTCCTAGGTATTTGAATTCAGCCACTTCTTCAGAATTACCCTCTTTTGTCCATTTTTATTATATATATTTCTATGTATGAACATATATTTAGTTTTATTGATATTTACTTCCACTCCCAATTCCTTATTGTTACCCAATAGATAGTTTGTTGGCCCTTGGTATCTCCTCGCTATCGCCTAATAATACTACATCATCACCATTGTCTAACAGCTTATTGACTTGTAGGCCTTCTTCAGTTTTATTTTTTAATTTTAAATTAAGAATTGAAGTTTTTACACAGCAACAGTTTTCTAGAATTCTATGTAAGTATGGGCCTACATCCTGGAAACCAACATTTTGTAATTGGATTTGATTTTATCATTAGACTGCACGTGTATAATACATGATGTTTAGGACCATGAAGTGACCACCGCCAATTTACACTCGTCACGCAAATGTTAACAACTTTGACTAAATCTAATTTATAAAAATTAATGTTTGTTTGTTTGTTTGTTTGTTCGCACTTTATGCGCGGCCACACCGTTGATCCGATTGTGATGGGGCTTTTTGCAAAATGTTCAGGAGATCCCCAGGATGAACATAGGCCATAAGAGAGTTGTGATACTCAACTCCTACCCCTAAAAATCGCCCTTTGTAGTGGAAAACGTGAAAAACAGTAGCTCTTTGGATGCTTAAATGGCTTACGCTGCCTAAACTATAACAAATACACAAAATTAATGTACACAGAAATTGAATATCTCAAAAGCCCTACAAAAAAGACCGCGACAGCATATGTTTATCTCTTACGGATAACTCACAATAACCATTTTTGTCTTTCATTGATGCCAAGAAGATCGAGACAGGTACTTAGATTCCTGTGCAAGCATAGCAGCACATGACGGTATTCTTTTACGGATAACTCACAATAACGAATTTTGTCTTTTAAAGCATTTATGCCAAGAATATCGAAATAAGTAGATTCCCGGGCAACACCGGGTAATCAGCACGGGTGCACCGCACTCGCGTTCTGTTACCATTAATTGCACCTCGCTTTCTGCTAACATTTTTGTAACCACTCGCGTGTGCGTGCGTGCCGTGGTCGTATCAATATTTTTATAATTACCTTGAGTTTGAAAGTATTGAGTGCCTAAATCAACATTCCTTTGCCCGGACCCATAGAAGGCAAAGATTAATCCACCTTTCTTTAGTAAATTATTAAACATATAGTACTGTATGCTAAGCAGTATTATAATCATGGAAGCTAGAAGGAAAAAGGGGATTAAATTGGCTTGAGAAAGCTTTGGAGTTTATATCAATAGCTAACTTGACTAGCTACGAAATTAGTAAACATGAGTTAACTAAAATAATATAACTTTAATTAGAGTCATAAGTCAGATAAGTGAAATACAAATAATATAACAAAGGAGCATCTTCTTGACCATAGAAAGATAAGTTATGAACGAAATAATAATACTAATCGGTCATCCAAAGAAAAAAGTCAATAGCAATAATACTAAACATACATACGTACTAACACTCAATCCAGTCCAGCCAAGGGTTAGGGTTAACAGTCCTGGTTGCCCTACCCTGGCTTATGGGACTGATTAAACAAAACAGCTCCTTCGAGCTACTATCGACTTGACTCCGACGAAACCAAAATTGATGATGACACTGATATTCACTTGAACAGCTTATTTGAGGACTTCACTAGCAAGGAGAAGATGCGCAGTAACACGCGGCGCATAAAGAAGGAAGGGGAGGTACGTAGGAGAGAGGACAACGAAGATAAGAATTTGGCACTGTTCTATAAGATCACTGAAGAAGGAAGACACGATGAGTAGTAGTTGCGTAGTATTACGTAGTTTTACGTACCGAAAAGGTGATTTCGGTACACGGGGAATCTTAAAATAATTACGATATACGGTACATTTATAATTATTTTTCGCTTTACTTATTCAACTAATCATAAGAAATACATAATGTTTTGTCTTTCAGCTCATGCATGCCAAGAAGATCGGGATGAGCAGATTCCCGGACAACGCCGGGTAAACAGCACGGGGTATCTAAAAATAATTACCATATACATTTTTGCCTCTACTTATTTAACTAAACATAAAACACATTAATTTTCGCATTTCAGCTCATTTATGTCAAGAAGGTAGGGATACGTAGATTCCCGAGCAATGTCTAGTGATCAACATGGGGTATCTAAAAAATATAAATTTATAATTATTTCTCCTTTTCCTTATTCAACTAAACATAAAAGCACATCAATTTTCATTAATTTAGGCGTAGCAGCGCACGTATAACCTATTAAAATAGCAGCTCGAATGTACTAATGAAACAAAATAGAAATCATAAGGGTTTAGATGACTCTTGAGACATAAATTAACACTGATAATGAGTTTAATATAGGCTGTGCAATTATACTCTAGTTTCATATTACACACGAGTTTCATTGCTCACATTACATAAACATACTCCGCAGTGCAAACAATTAAACTCTACACAGAACAACTCACTTTTCTTCAGCCTTCCATGTTTCGGTTACTTGTTTCTGGCTTTTTTTTCTTATATCAATGACAACCCGACTTAAAAACAATAAAAGATAAGCTAAATGAACAGTTCCTTATTATTTTATAGTCTATGTTTGAAGCCATGGATGCGTAACTCATCTGCTTGAGAAAAAAAAGCTTAAATCCTCCACCTGCTTGCAATGATGATAAACATTTGCTAAGTGGTCAGTGGCAAACACTCATCACCAGCCCCTTATATGCTGTTGTTACGATGTAGGGCCTATAATCCACGTATGCTTATACCATTCATGACAACATGCTTCATGGAGGGAAACTATACATGCCGCTGATTGTCACATTGTGTCACATATACATATATCTGTTTAAGCGCTTGCGTGTAGAGCAATGAAAATACAACCCAGCATTTGTTTTGACAACTAAGGAAAAACAGAAAAAACAAAACTTTTTAGTAGTAGTAGTAGTAGTAATAGGACTTTATTAGACTAAAAGTAAGATATATACAATGCTATTTACGAATATGGGTCGCACGGGCAGTAAGCCGTACGTGCTGTTGACAGTCCGTTACAGTAAAGTAATATTTGGTAATGGTATAAAGAAAAACAAAAAGAAAACAATAATAGTACAATTACAAAAAGAAAACACAATAATGTTACAATTACATAATACAATAACATTATACATTAATTAAGTTACGTAGAATTATTAAGAAGAATTAATGGTATTGCAATTTGATATCATGTATTTATTCATGAATGAGTATTGTTCTTATTTTCCTCGTTTTGCCCAGAAATTTACCCAAGTTCATCCAATTTTCTGGATTTAACATTAACTTGTAGCATGCCAATTTAGGAATCTTTCCAGTAATAATTGACGCCTCCAATATTCTAAATTGTTAAATTTTCCTAATATATGTATCTCGTCTTCGAAGCTCCCGCACATTGGACGTATTCGCATATCGTGATCGTCGCTAATTTTTAGAAATTTCCATGCCCCTAGCCTAAACCAAGCAAATCCTAGGTTGAGTATATAAGATTATTTTCCCCAAACATGTTTTAGGTCTCTTTGTAAAAAACAATGAGCGTTTTCCCGTACATTCGGCAAAAAATATATTTTTGGTTTATATCTATATACCTCCTTCTTATTTTTCTTCACACAGTCTTGCGATTTTGAGTCCCCCTTTCCCATATCCAACCCAATCCCAATCTTTTTGAGTTCTCTCCTAACCTCGTCTGCCCAGAATTTCACATCCATGTTTCTAATTTGGTGGTCGTAACAAATTGCTCTGAGCAGTGTTTGTTCACCTTGGATTACCTGCAACCAGTATTTGAATACACGAATTATGCAGTTTATGTCGTCCTGGAATGACCAAAATCCATATAAAAACAAAATTTAGTCGTGTTGGTGAACATTGGGACCTCTATAATCCGAGTCTCAAATGCTACCGCCTGAGCTAATGTTTTCCAATAATCCTCTTTTCTCCCTCAAATTATGATTAATATTATTCTCCAATCTCATTCTTGGTCTACCTACTGTGCACTTTCCCACCGGTTTTCCTACAATGAGTTTCCATGGTCTTCTTTCATTTCCCATTCATGCCACATTTCCTACGATCCCAGTCTACAAGATTGAACTGTTCTTATTACATCTGGTTTCCCATAAATACCATGCAACATAATATTACTTGTAGTTTTCTCCATTCACCTCTCCGTGCATTTCTCTTCGCTCCAAAATTTTTCCTACGAACTCTATTCTCAAATTCTCGTAATATTTTCTCCTCCCTTAAAATAGGAATTCATGTGTTACATTATTTTTTTAAGTTAAAAGTTATGGTCACGTGAAAAAAAACTAGAATAGTGGATAAGATCGAGCTTGTAAATGTCAGACATGCGCAGACTTACTCTTCACGGGAATTACCTTCTCCCTTTCTAGAAAATCTATTTATCTGCCTTCTTCATACGTGTTTTATGTTCTGACAGTAAATATGTGGGGAAACTTATAAACCATGCATATTTGTATTGTTTTGTTATTGTCGTTTTCTTTAAAAGCTGTCTTTACCTAGAACTAGATATGATTTATTCCTAACTGCGCACGCAGCCTCTTGGAAATTTATTCTGTTTACGACAAAATAAGGGAAGAGACGGACTATTCTCTAGTAAATCTAATATATAAAAATGTTTGTTTGTTTGTTTTGTTGGTTTATTTGTTTGTTTGTTTGTTCGTCCGTACTTTATGCGAGACCCAAACCGTTGATCCGATTATGATGGGGCTTTCTGCAAAATGTTCAGGAGATTCCCGGGATGAACATAGGCTATAAGGGAGTTCTGATACTCAACTCCTACGCCCTTAAAAATCGCCATTTGTAGTGGAAAACGTAAAACAAAGTAGCTTTTTGGACGCTTAAATGGCTTACGCTGCCTAAACCATAACAAATACACTAAATTAATGTAAGCTATACAGAATTGAATATCTCAAAAAAGCTCTACAAAAAAGTCCTCGACAGCATATGTTTATCTCTTACGGATAACTCACAATAACCATTTTTGTCTTTCATTGTCAAGAAGATCGAGACAAGTAGGCCTACGTAGATTCCTGTGCAAGCATAACAGCACATGGCGGGTATTCTTGTACGGAATTTGTCTTTTAGCTCATTTCTGCCAAGAAGATCGAGATAAGTAGATTCCCGGGCAACACCGGGTAATCAGCACGGGGAATCTTAAAATAATTACGATATAATTTATAATTATTTTTCGTTTTACTTATTCAACTAATCATAAGTACATTAATTTTTGTCTTTCAGCTCATTTATTCCAAGAAGATCGGAATGAGTAGATTCCCGGACAACGCCGCGCCGTGTAAACAGCACGGGGTATCTAAATATAATTGCCATATAAATGTTTCCTTTTACTTACCAGCTAAACATAAAACACATTAATTTTTGTATTTCAGCTCATTTATGTCAAGAAGATGAGGATAAGCAGATTCCGGGGCAACACCGGGTAATCAGCACGGGGTATCCAAGAAATATAAATTTAAAATTATTTTTCCTTTTACTTATTCAACTAAACATAAAAGCACATTAATTTTCATTTATTTAGGCGTAGCAGCGCATGCCGCATATTAGCTAGCATATGTATATATATATATATATATATATATATATATATATATATATATACTAGATGGCTCGGCGAACTTCGTATCGCCTTTAATTATTTTTACGTTAATTTGTCCGTATGGTTTTGTTGATTGAGATGAATTTATGTAATCTGCATTCTCAGTGTCATCCTTAAGTGTATCATTAAGATTATATACATTTATTGATGGAAAAATTTTTAGAGGAGGCCTGCTGATTTCATTATACTTTCGTTTTTTTCTACGAACTTGTTGGCAGTTTGGATTCTCATCATCATCAAGAAGTCTCTGTATAGTAATAGCATCTGGTGATATATTATAGTCATCTTGTTTTTCATCTAATTGAGGCATGGCGATTGTTCCTGTAATATTAGGCATATTACTATAACTAACAGACTTACTTACAGTTCTGTTATTCCGTTCCTTAGGACCTTCATATGTTTTTAAATTGACATTCTTCTTAAATGTAAGATTTATGTCACATAGACCTATACCAATTTGCGGAAATTCACTTGATATCTTGTCATTCATGGTCTCTAGAACTGATTCGCCATATTGTTCAATGTCCCTTCTCGGTCCAGTTAAATTTAAATTAAGTTGCTGTCTTTCAGCCAGATTACTTAAAACTAATACTTACACACGACATTAATATTATTATCAATATATTGAAAATAAAATAAACACTGAACACACTTAAATTACGAAATAATCAATATTTGTAATTCAATTGAAATTCGCGGTTGCAACAAAAATCACAGCCACCTGGTTAAATAATAAACCAATTACCTTACACCGTCATTTGTTAGAATCGTATGGAAGTCACAGATAATTATAACTCTTTGTTAAATAATAAACAAATTTGCAATAAAAAATAATGCGACTATAAATTTAGTTTTAACAAACCGTAGGTCTCAAGTTGGGTCAAACAGCACACAGTGTGCAAAATTTTATTAAAATCGGTTCAGTACTTTAGGATTCCATTGCGGACGAACAACGTGACACGTGATTTTTATATATATATTCAGCCAGTGTATATGACTTATAGACTTCCAAACCACTCATCTGATCTTCATCAAAATTTGTATACCAAGTCTTTAGCAGCTGTCTATTGTGGTCTGAACCTATTAGATGTAGGAGTTCACTTGAAACGAAAATTAAAAGTCGCTCTAGCAGACGGTTCAGAATATGATTTGGTTGATAAAATAAAATTGAATACCTCGCAAATTAGAATTAAAGAAAGGAAGAATAAATAAGATAGCAATTTTCGATGTTTCATAGCGAAACTCATATGCTATTAAAATAAACGGAGGTAGGTACTATCCAGAATTCAGTGAAATCCGACAGTTAGAAGTTTCGATTTACCTCAGATCCGAAAATAAGAGTTGACAATAGAAAACCGCCATGTTTAATTGGTCATGAAGTATAACACATTTTCAGGTACGGCGAGTGTTTAGGTGCTATTATGCTCTAAAAAACAATAGGTGTAGGAATTTACCATGAACGAATATTTGCTAATCATATTACATTTTTTTAGGCGCATGCCGGGCATTAGCTAGTAAATTATAAAAACATGATATCCACACATTACAAACGTAAATGTGTGACTTTTTTCATTTCATACTCTGACAGAGTATTTTCTTACAAATCCCAACAGCATGTCTTTATGAATTTCTGGTACGGTATACATTTCGTTACCAGAGGGCGTATGAGGATTAAATCCCTCTTACATTCTCCCTGGATTGTTGTGAATAGAACTTTTATTGATATAATATTTTGTTCCTTAGTCACAATAATACAAACCACACGATAGGAAATTAATTGTATTCTGGTCCCAATAGAAATTGTTAGTTTTATGTGTAACTTATTGTGAGATAGTTGCTATGAAATGGCGTCTTAAATTGAAAATAAATTTTATCAGTTATAAATACTCTCTAAATTCTGTGAAGTAAATGAAATAACAAGGGATTAAATTGACATATTTTACAGATTTAAGTTAAAAGTAATTTATTACAATAACTGAGCGTAGAGAAAATAGCTTAGCATATTATATTATCTCCATGAACCGAAAGTATAAAACCTTACAGTAAACAAATGCTAGACAAACTGTGAACTATAAAATAAAAATTACAGTCAGTTACGTAAAAATTAAAAATTATCAAAAAGAAAAAAAAAAGATAACAAAATCAAGAGGAATTAAATTGACAAAATTGGCTGTTTTAAGTTGAAAGTAACTCATAACAATAATAGAGTATACAGTAAGTAATGTGTATTTACTTTATGGATGCAGTGTGTAAAGTACTGCAATAAACAAATGAATTTCAACCTGGGGACATTAAAAAAATGAAATTCCAGTAAGCTACCATAAAAAAGTGAACTTCATCAACAAGAAAAAAAATGTGTTTTCATACAGCGAGAAGCTAAAAAAAAGAGATATTAAATTAAAAAAGCATAAATCAGTATTTGACCATAAATGAGCATCTAAATTATATTTATGCAACACATATGAAAGTAAAGGAGTACAGGAGATACGTAGACGAACTATTCAAAAGGAAATTTAATTAATTCAGGTAAATAGCAATGCGGCGTAAAATCAAATATTTGAATAGGGTTAGTATCCTCCTGATTTCTGAGGGGGCAATTATAAGTGAGAGAAGCAAAAAAGCCTTACAAAATGATATCCAACTTCTTAGAGAGCTGTAACCACATGGACATCCTCGAGTGGGAAGAGATCGAACAGATCCCAGAACACCTAGGAGAGCAACTTGAATGTTGGGACCGTCCATTGGAAAAAGAGTCGAATATATAGGACAAAATGGACTACCTAAAAACTTACTTCACAAATATCGCGCTTTTTCCGTGGGAGAAAAGACAAAAAAAAATCCCACAAAACTTTTTCAACACTGATTAAACAGCTTGAAGAATATTGGGATCCTGCAGCGGCAGAAGAAAAGAAAAGTATCACATTTTCCCTGACTCCCGAGGGAAAAAACCAGATGAATATCGGGATCCTCCAGTGGGAGAAGAAGAGAAAACGTCCCATAACATTTTCCCCAACTCCCGAGGGAAACATGAATATCGGGATCCTCCAGTGGAAGAAGAGGAGAAAACGTCCCTACACATTTTCCCCGACTCTCGAGGTAAAAACATTAAGAATATCGGGATCCTCAGTGGGAGAAGAGGAGAAAACGTCCCACAACATTTTCCCTGACTCTCGAGGGAAAACATTAAGAATATCGGGGTCCTCCAATGGAGAAGAGGATAAAACGTCCCATAACATTTTTCCCCGACTTCCGAGGTAGAAACATAAAGAATATCGGGATCCTCCAGTGAGAGAAGAGGAGAAAACGTCCCACAACATTTTCCCTGACTCCCGAGGGAGAAACGTGAAGAATATCGGGATCCTCCAGTGGGACAAGAGGCGAAAAGTCCCACAACATTTTCCCCGACTCCCGAGAGAAAACATTAAGAATATCGAGCTCGTCCAATAGGAGAAGAGGAGAAAACGTCCCATAACATTTTCCCCGATTCCCGAGGGAGAAACATGAAGAATATCGGGATCCTCTAGTGGGAGAAGAGGAGAAAACGTCCCACAACATTTTCCCTCACTCCCGATGGAAAAACATGAAGAATATCGGGATCATCCAGTGGGAGAAGAAGAGTAATCGTCCCATAACATTTTCCCCGACTCCTGAGGGATAAACATGAAGAATATCAGGATCCTCCAGTGGGACAAGAGGAAAAAAATCCCACAACATTTTCCCCGACTCCCGAGGGAAAACGTTAAGAATATCGGGATGCTCCAGTGGGAGAAGAGGAGAAAACGTCCCACAACATTTTCCCCGACTCCCGAGGGAGAAGTATGAATATCAGGATCCTCCAGTGGCAGAAGAGAAAAAGCGTCCCACAACATTTTCCCTGACTCCCGAGGGAGAAACATGAAGATCAGGATCCTCCAGTGGAAGAAGAGGAGAAAACGTCCCACAACATTTTCCCTGACTCCCGAGGGAAAACATGAATATCGGGATCCTCCAGTGGGAGAAGAGGAGAAAACGTCCCATAACATTTTCCCCGACTCCTGAGGGAGAAACATGAAGATCAGAATCCTCCAGTGGAAGAAGAGGAGAAAACGTCCCATAACATTTTCCCCGACTCCCGAGGGAAAAACATGAATATCGGGATCCTCCAGTTGGAGTAGGGGAGAAAAACGTCCGATAAAATTTTCCCTGACTCCCGAGGGAGAAAAAACATTATTAATATCGGGCTCCTCAATGGGAGAAGAGGAAGGAGAGAAAAAACGTCCCACAACATTTTCCCCGATTCCGAGAAAAAAACATTAAGAATATCGGGGTCCTACAATGGGAGAAGAGGGAAAAAACTTCACATAACATTTTCGCCGACTCCCGAGGGAAGAAACATTCTAGAATATCGGGATCCGCCAGTGGGAGAATAGGAGGAAAGTTCCCACGACATTTTCCCTGACTCCCGAGGAAAAAACCATGACGAATATCGGGATCCTCCAGTGGGAGAAGAGGAGAAAACGTCCCATAACATTTTCCCCGACTCCCGATTGAGAAACAAAGAATATCGGAATCCTCCAGTGGGAGAAGAGGAGAAAACGTCCCAAAACATTGTCCCCGACTCCCGAGGAAAAAACATGAAGAATTTCGGAATCCTCCAGTGGGAACGAAGAGGATTGGGGAAATCACCGTCACGAAGGAACATTTTCCCTGACTCCCGAGGGAAAACCATGAAGAAAATCCGGGATCCCTCCAGTGGTGGGGGAGAGAGGAAATAACCCATCCCACAACATTTTCCGCTGACCTCCCCCGAGGGAAAACATGAAGAATATGGGGGTCCTAAATCGGGAGAGAGGTCCTAGCCTATCACAGTATTTTCTCCCACACACGATCGTTCGAGACATCAAAATGTTACACACGGACGCCTAACGCCTTGACAATAATTTGAATGAATCATTTTTAGATTTGTACGGACGAGACATCGAAATGTTACTAAGGACGCCTATGGCCTTGACAATAATTTGAATGGATCAATTCTAGATTTCTACGGACGAGACATCGAAATGTTAACAAGGACGCCTAACTCTAGATTTCTACGGACGAGACATCGAAATGTTACAAGGACGCCTAACTCTAGATTTCTACGGACGAGACATCGAAATGTTACAAGGACGCCTAACTCTAGATTTCTACGGACGAGACATCGAAATGTTACTAAGGACTTCTATCGCCTTGACAATAATTTGAATGAATCAATTCTAGATTTCTACGGACGAGAAAGCGAAATGTTACAGGGACGCCTAACGCGTTGACAATCATTTGAATGAATCAATTCTAGATTTCTACGGACGAGACAGCGAAATGTTACAAGGACGCCTAACGCCTTGACAATAATTTGAATGAATCAATTCTAGATTTCTACGGACGAGTCATCGAAATGTTACAAGGACGCCTAACGCCTTGACAGTAATTTGAATGAATCAATTCTAGATTTCTACGGACGAGACATCGAAATGTTACAAGGACGCCTAACGCCATGACAATAATTTGAATGAATCAATTCTAGATTTCTACGGCCGAGTCATCGAAATGTTACAAGGACGCCTAACGCCTTGACAGTAATTTGAATGAATCAATTCTAGATTTCTACGGACGAGACATCGAAATGTTACAAGGACGCCTAACGCCTTGACAATAATTTGAATGAATCAATTCTGTATTTCTCTGGACGAGACTTCAAAATTTTACTAATTACGCCTAACGCCTTCACAATAATCTTAATGAACAATTCTGGATTTCTACGGACGAGACATCGAAATGTTACTAAGGACGCCTATGCCTTCTGAATAATCTGAATGAACAATTGTGGACGAGACTTCAAAATGTTGCTAAAGACGCCTAACGCCTTCACAATAATCTGTATCCATATTACCAGTGTACATTATGTGCAATAACTGTGTTATAATCCTAATATTTTGCATGTATCAACGTTATACATATCTCTCTGTAACAGTAATTATGTTATGTTGTAAATCAGTTTCTTTTTATATTACAATAATCAGTATTATCACAGTCATTAGGTCGTGAATAATTTTAAACAATGTCTTAGAATAGTGTAAATATATATTCTGTAGCTAAACTGTTAGTACAGTTTGCATTTAATGTTAATTTTAATAATCGTAAAAAGTAATTTGAGCTAATGTAAATATATCTTAGGGTAGTGTGTGGTTAGGATTAATTGTGTAACTTCATGGTAATTAATACAAAAAGTAGATTAATTTAATGTTACTCTAGCTCCTATAATATATTAATACTATAAAATGATATGTGTTTCCTTCTTTGATAAATATTTTAATTTATCTGAAGGGTTTAGGACAGTAACATGGTAAGACACGTTCTGTTAAGATGTCATTTATTACAATGATAGTCAATAAATATATTGAAATATCCATAAAGTAATTTGTAAATGCACCAGTGATGAGTTAAAACATATAGACACACAATCTATTAAAAACAATACTGCCTAATTAATGTTTATAATTTTTTGAAACATTAAAATTCTTATATCTCAGAAATACCAGTATGTTGCTTATCATGTTATTGCCCTAATTCCTTCATTTAGAATGTTTATCGGTAGGAGAATATAAATAGCTGAAATTTAGTTAAGCAATTTTATTGAATGGAATGTTTGTAGAATTTTAATAATTGGCTAATACCCGGCGTGCACTCCTATTCCTAAATACTGTAAATGTTAATGTGTTTTTACCACCAGCCGTGCGCTGTTATGCTTGCCAGGGAATCTGCTTATCCCGATCTTCTTGGTATCAATGAAGACAAAAATGGTTATTGTGAGTTATCCGTAGAAGATAAACATAAGCTGTCGCGGACTTTTTTTGTAGAGTTTTTTGAGATATTCAATTCTGTATACATTAATTTGGTGTATTTGTTATGGTTTAGGCAGCGTAAGCCATTTAAGCGTGAAAATAGTGACTTTATTTTAAGTTTTTCACTACGATGGGTGATTTTTAGGGGTGAAGGGGTTGAGTATTACGACTCTCATAGCCTATGTTCATCCCGAAAATCTCCTGAACATTTTGCAAAAAACTCCATCACAATCGGACCAACGGCATGGCCGCGCATAAAGTACGAGCATACAAACAAACAAACATTTTTATATATTGGATTTATTGAAATTGTGAAATTATGCTGCATTTTAAAATGTTTTAATAACATTTTTGCACAATCTATTAATGATGCTAATGCTAGTCCTGTATAAAAATAAGTGAATTATCATGACAGGAAAATACCATTATTTCCTTCACTCTTATATCTTCTATCGTGAAAGAGAGGTTTATTTTTTTTTTCTCCCCTGTAAACAACTCTAAATCACAGTGCTTGGTTTTACCATGATGTTACATAACTATGTTTCACGCTATTTCATATTTCAAACCACTGTCAACCATTGCACAATACAGACTCCTGGTGTATTGCTTCAACCAGAACAGCAGTTCCCGAATGTGAGTTGCGACTCCTAAGAGGGTAGCTGGATTCTATTTGAAGAGTCGCAGTGCAGAATTTGAATTATTTTAATAATATTCCTATTGTTATTATTTAAAAATAATGCATGTAATTGTTTATATGTAATGTGAATATGTAATGAGTAACTGCACTTTTTGAATTGGACATTGGAGATTGGAATGACAGAGTAATGTGCAGGAGAATGACAGTAGATTAATTGAGTAGAGAAAGATATTGTGAAACATTGTGAAACCCACTATATAAACAATATAATAATAATAATAATAATATTATTATTATTATTATTGTTATTATCGTTTATTTTGTTTTCTCAGAATATTGCCTATTCGTGGAATCGTGGAATGTTAACAATCTGATTTCTTCGTATCGAGATTTACTGGTATACTCGATAAATTCGATTAATAATACATTATTATATACGGTTTCATTTCTATTCCCCTTGAAAATTAAATTAATCTTGGATATCAATAAATTGAAATGCTTTAAAAAAACAAATGGGCCTCGGAGATTGGAGGCGTATTTGGAATCGACCTTCCGAAAGGAGAACACTATAAGAAGATGATGATGAGTAATAAATCGTAAATAAATACAAACCTCAATTTTTCATTATGCCTATACAGTATAATAAAAATTAACGTATTAAGAGTTTCAACGAATTTTGATACACAGTTCCACTCGTTTCATATTGGATGGTTTTTGGACTTACGGCAAAAATTGTACGTCAACATTTGTTAGTAAAATGAAGACCGCCATGGAACCTTTGATATTAGAATTAGATGATATCATCATCATTTCCGTGCCGTATTGCAGCCGTCCATTGCCACTACAATCAATGGAAATCGTGCCGTGCCTAATCCAAAGGATTAGTGACGTTTCTTAATGTTTCATTGGCCAATAAAATCTTAAATTCATTAATTACAGTCGTGTTTAATTTATTGATACTATATTTTAAATATCACATGGATCTGCTATAAATATGTGATCGTATCTCAAGAAACTGTTATTTTTAAACAATTATAACTACGCATTTAAAAGTTTAAACAAGTTTGTAAAAATTTAAGTTTAAACACCCATGTTGTTACGCAATGTCGTTGAATGGAGTGACAGAATTTTAACATGTTTAATTAGTCTATGGAAATGAGATACCTTCGGAAGACTGCAGAATACACACTACTAGATCACAAAAAAATGAAGACATCTTAAAAGAATTACACATGGAAACTTTAGAAAACAAAATTTCTGATTATAAGTCGAGATGGATGCAACATGTTCATCGAATGGAAGATCACAGGATATCCAAACAAATGTTAAGATATCAAACTGCAGAAAGAAGACCAGGACGTCCACTGAAAAGTCTTTTGGATGGTGTTTCTCTTGAGGCCGAAACTGGTCAACAAATGACCTAAATTCGTGAATGTACTATGAGGATGATGATGATGATGATGATTAGTCTATTGAAATAGCTGGAAACTGTAAACAACACATCTACAGATCTCATCTTTCGATTACCGATTTGAAAAAAGTGTATGGATTTAGGTTTTTTTTCATGAAGTCATCACTTTCGACGATATTTAAGATATTTAAATATAATTTTAAGCTCATTTAATAGGAAGTACAATTTTTTTAAATACAATTACAACAATACATCAGTAGCAACGAAAATTGTATCAATAGGCCTACGTATAAAAAATAATAATCGCATATCTTAATCAAAATCATGCTCATTATAGTTTGCAAAAATAAACAATTCCAAAATTGGTATGATATTAGATCCCACAATTCGTTTTGAAACTCATAGTGGCCAACCTCAGGAAGTTGACTCTGACAAGAAAGCCATATATGAGCCAACAGTTGATTATTACAAGGATAAATGTCAATTATATAGTATAGCTGTCACAGGATTGATGATCGGGGCAAGATTCTTAGCTAAATTTTGGAATTCCTTGGATATGAATAGAGTGCATCTTTCTAAAATTGCCATCGCTGCCATTAGAGGACTAGTTTCAATTTTATGAAACCATCTTTACAAAATGTATATTTTATAGAATATACTTCAATTACAATTTAAAATTGTTTAATGTATTTACAAGATATATTTCATCAATTTCGAAAATTGTCTGTATCACTTTGTCCTTGTGGAAATCCTCTAATGAGGAAAGTTTTATATAATAAAAAATGTTCATTTACTAACGTTATAGTCAGCATTTGATTTGTTTGTATACAATTTCTAAAGTGTGTACTTTGACCTTGAATAACATTTATTTTCACGCTCTTTATATATAAAAGGAACTATGCAAATAATTTTGCGACTACTTTCGCATGAATTTCGATCAACAAAGCAGTATATCATTAAACAAGTATATAAACATTTTACCAATAAAATGGTACACAGAGTATGTGGACGTATGCATTTTTTGCCGTGCGTGCAAAACTGTTTAATATGAAAGCAGTGTTACACCTTATTCATTAACTGTAATATAAATTGAAATAAATAAATAATTGCTTCTGCAGAATTAAGTTTGAATTTATGTATATTTTAAATTTATTCCACAACATTAACACACACACACACACACATATATATATTTCACTTCACAAAACTTGTGGGAAGCATTAGAAGATATGGCCATAAACAATACAATTATGAATGCAATAAAAATGTGTATAAAAATCGAGTATCTAAAATTAAAATTGGAAAATATATATTAGAAGAAATTAAAGTAACAAAAGGCCTTCGTCAAGGTTCTAGCATATCACCAACATTATTTAAGATATTTATACATACAGCACTGTCAAACTGGAGCAAAAAATGTTCAGGAATGGGAGTTCCAATTGGAGATGGATAAACAGATACAATATATACATTGTTATTTGCGGATGACCAGACAATAATTGCTCAAGAATATGAAGACATGGAGTTTATGTTCAGAAAATTATTGGACGAATACGATAGCTGGGGTTTGAAAATAAATTTAGAAAAAAACATTTTATATGGGATGTGGAGCCTAAACCGAAGATTTGATATTAGAAGATGAAAAGGGGTATATTAGAGGATGTGAAGAATTTGAGTATCTGGGAGTAAAATTAGATAAAGAGGATAAACAAGAAAGTGATATTAAGAACAGAATAAATAAAGGCAAAGCAATAACAGCAATGATGATTGGAGTCTTATGGAACAGACATATAACCAAGAAAAATAAGTTACAAATATATAATTCAATAGTGAGAAGTACTGTCACATATGGAGCTGAAGTTTGGAAATTCAACAAAAACTTAGAACAAAAACTTATGTCGATGGAAATGGATTTCTTGTGGAGAGCAGCAAGATGTTCAAAATTAGACAAAATAAGAAATACTGTCATAAGAGAAAAAATGAATATTGGTTATTCAATAATAGATTATATACAGAATAAGCAATTAAATTGGTATGGGCACGTACGACGAATACAAGAAGAAAGATTACCCAGGAACACATTGGAATGGTGTCCACTTGGAAGAAGGAGGAGAGGAAGACCTCGAAACTCGTGGATGCAGGAAATAAGAACTGTAATGAGAGCAAGGGGACTGGAGGACATGGATTCGGATGGATGGAGAGAGACGAGTGGAGAAGAAAAAAAAAAACTTTAGGCACACAAAGATGTGTAAACATTAAAATTCTGTATATAAATAAAATGTATTTCACAAGATTATAAGTACGATAGCTTTCGAGATTCGTACTTAGGAGTTCCCGGGTCTAACCCTTGTACTGACAAAAGTTTTTTTTTCTCGGTAGTTAAGGTACTATTTTATAGAGAGCATGCTATGGCGCTGCGAGATATGTATAGCCATGACGGGTAACCACATCCTACCGGTATATTAACCGACCAGCACCATCATTGTTATTGTGGAAGTGATAGATTTTACAATTTTATAAAATTATATCTCTGCTTCAATGAAACTAAATTATTTGGTATTTGTTATTCTGTTGCTTACAAAATCAGATGTGATTCAATTGTACAAATTTTTAACTTTTCTGATAGTTTGGTAACAAAATATTTAATTATGCTTTTGGGCACTAGTGTAGGCATATTATTCCTTTTATTTTTTGAATACTTTCTTGTTTTCATTTTATAACAAGATATACTTCTTTTTACAGAATCAGCTAACGTCTTCAGTAAACAAATGGCTAACACAACAAAAAACACACAGCCTACCAGATACATATGCATTATGACTTCACACGTTAGAGCACACTACAGACTATACCTAACATAAAAATGAAATTAAGAAAAAACTTTCATTGTTCTGTGGGGAAAATATTATATTTGTTATTTATAGGCTTATTAATTATACTGGAAATACACATTTACTAAAATGTCACAGAAGTAAATGACTTTATTAGAACAAATAAAAGATAGGCTAATGTAAAAGTACAATAGGTCCCCTCTATGTTTCAAACAATCCAGCTACAAGTTATCGAAATTTATACAAACAACCAGTGGACTCAGACAAGGTTATGACCTTTTGTATTTATTATTTAATATTTATATTGATACAATAATGAATTCTGGAATATACACATAAAAAACATCCGACTTCACATATCAACTATCGCAATTATTATTCTGTACCTTCAAAGTGTTAACGGCTTATGCTGACTATTTAACTCATGCCCAAATGGGAGTCAATGACCAATCACGTTTCAATGATTTCTGTATTACAACCAATCAGAGACGTGTTTCACGAAATAATTATCAACGTTAGGATTATCATATATTAAGCAAAGCTCCTCCTTTTTAATATTCTGAACAGGTCTGACCGTTATTTTGCAGTGACTGAGCCTATAACAAATACGGCTACCAGATTGTATATAATAGTGCTTACATGTCAACATTTGTAGCAATTGATTATACCACCAAAAAAAGAAACCACTGTTTGCACTTTCTTAAATGTATACGACATCAAAAATGAATTAATATACAGATTGATGTGTTTCATTTTTTCTCCACTAGAGAGCATTCTTACAATATTGCGTTCCTTTGGCAATAAATAGTATGATCTGGTTGCAGTGATAAACAAAAGAAGCAGTAGAAGCGTAGGCTACCTATCGTTTCTCATTAGTTTTCAAACATCACCGTTTACTTTAAATATAAAATATTTTTAAATAACTGTAGTTAAATAATGATTTGTGAGTAAACAGCTTTATTTTATTCGTTAAATAGTCCTAACAAATGCCACTCTTGATTTCCAAATTCTCTAGATAAATTCACTCCTCACTTCGTGAGTCGTGAATTTATCGATATTTGGAAATCACTCGTGGCATTACTTATGATAATCTAATTATTCTAGTCGAATCCGAAAGTAGACGCACAAAATGTAGTGAAATTATAAACAAGTGATAATAAAATTTTAACTTATAAATTGAAGCCAAATACGTACAGTTACTCCCGTTAATACTACGTATTTTATTTCCTAATAGTTTCACACTATTATTGTAATGTGGAATTGAAATTTAAAATTTTTTAATAAGTACAAGCAATAATTTAATTGAAATAGTATATTACGATGCAAGGTTGGGAAGTAGTATTTACATAATTGAGGAAAATGTTTAAAAACCGAGCGATAGCGAGGTTTTTAATTTTCGAGATTCTGTAAAACATTTCACAAACGTGCGTTGTACATTATTTTTTGACGATGGTGTTTTCAAAATAATAAATAATAGTAAAATAATAACATATTTGTTGGAAATATGTGCGTTCATTATATACAATTGAGTAACGTTAACAATGTGCGCAATGTTTATTAGTTGAAAGTACAGGAGGCCATGAAACCATTATTATTGATAAAATGGCCGCAAGTACGTATTTATTGTTTTATATTGTTTCAAATAAAGTTCAGTTAATTTAAAATGCAGTGATTTGTTTCGTATAATGTATATAATACTACCTTTTGGATATTTTTACTCGCTTTATATTAGCTTGACCTGTATCTATCTATGTAACAGAATCTTTCAACGCGATTTTCACCCACTTAAAATCATTGGATAGACTTGAAACTTTGTATACTTGTAAAGAACAAATGACAATACAATAATTTCATTTTTTTCTAAAATTCTGGCCAGAATCATCCGAAAATCAAAATATGTAATAGTTTTAAAAACTAAACAATACGCTTTATTAGAAAACCGAACAAAAAAATGAAAAATAATTTTTATTTCCAACACGCTTGGGATAGAATTAAAGTGATCAACAAAAAACTCATCTCCAACACATATAGAATAAAACTAGAGTTATCAAAAAAAAGAAAATAATTTTACCATCAAAAGCGTGGGGTGCTCTATATCAATTAATATATTCGATAATAAACAGATATTGGTAAAAGTAAAGTCTCTAAGAAGTCTCTGGTCAGAAGCTTTAGTCACGACAACACCATATTCAGGAAGAAGATTTAGTCACGACAACACCACATTAGGACCAGCAGCATCAACCATCATACTGGATGTTGTAACGAAGAGGGACCTGCTGAAGATGGAACGGATGTTCTGAAAGGCCTATAGGCATAAAGATTACATATTTTATAAGGTGAGGACGACGGATCTTACCTAAGAAGTATATTTTAACTAATTTTATTTTATGACTCTCCACCTCAACGGTTTTAACAATGAATTTTATTAGTATTGGTACATAAATATCCCTAATATGCTTACACACATAGAAACAAATAATATACCTTGCCATTGAACTGGTTTTCTCAATGTGAACTAGAGAAAGTGCTTATAGTTCTCAACTTCACTGAGAAACCAGACCGTACAAACCTTAAACTTACTTAATCACACCATGTTCATTTGCACAAGGCAGTCATTAATATTTGTGAAATTATGACAAAATGTGTAAACATTACCAAAGATGCAACTCATTAGAAAAGTAATACAATCCGAAAGTCAATCTGAACATGAATGGCAAGGACTTAGCTGATACTTTATTTTTATCTGAACATCTTTTATTTTTCTACGGATTTTAATCTACACTGTAATTCATAGACAGATTACCAATTATTATTTGTTTTATTTATCAAACTTGCAGTGTGTTAACTTATTTGAGATCCTACACTGACATTAACCGATCTTCAATTCTCCACACCTCTGCATTGCCATTCTCCTTTTCCTGAATTCACCAGTATATTCCCATCCTCCAGATTATTGTAGGTTTCTTTCTTCTTTTTGGATTCAATTCATTATCTTCTTTTGTATTATGGATTCGTTCATTCGCTGGACATGACCGTAATGTCGTAACTGGTTTTCTTTTCTATTCTATCAACCAGATTTCATTTCTTCTTTATAGTAATTACTGAAATAACTTTTCTTGAAATTCTTGCTATTTATATATAATATGTTGAAACTCCCATTAAGCAAAGGCAATTATATCCAAGAACTCAACTACATTAAATATATGGCAAAAAACCAATGGCTATAATAAAGAATTCATAGATAAGCTCGTAAATAAACAAAAAAGGACGAACAATATAACCAACATAACTAAACTAGAAAAAGAATCTGACAACAACAAGAAAACATGGATAACACTTACATACACAGGAAAAGAAACGACAAAATTAGCCAATGCACTAAAGAAAGCCGATAAAAACGTTAAAATAGCCTACAGAACCAATAACAAATTAAACGACATAATAAACAATAACATTGAAGAAAATAACATTTTCACAGCAAAAGAGTTTATAAACTAACATGTAAGGACTGCAACAAATTTTATATAGGAAGGACAAACAGGAGTTTTAACATCAGATTCAAAGAACATTTTCGAGACTTCATTCACGCGGAAGGAAAATCAAGCTATGCAAAACACGTTATCCATGAAGGACATCGCATGTTAAATATTGAAAACACCCTAACAGTAATGCACAGAGAAAATAAGATAAACGTACTCGAAGAGATGGAAATCATGAAAGCAGCTCACAACGACGACAGCCTGATAAACGAAAACGAACCAATACATGCAACCGCCTCTACCAGATCTTCAGTGAAACACCAGTTTTGAATCCTGCCGATGATGGGACAAGTCCCGAAAGCGCTGCAGTTAAATAATTAATTAAGTGAGGAGACGGACCTTTCAGGTGAATATTCCATAATTTTATATTAAAGTTAAAAAGAACGCATTTTAATCTAATTGAGGATGGCGGCACCTGCCTCGTATTTATTATAGTAATTTATTTTGTGATAATAATATTCTCAACTCGAGTCCTACTCAGAGTAAAGTTGAATGATAAGATGAGATGAAACCACACACACACATGATTATATATATCCTATATATACGTAAATTTTCTTTTCATGTAATATATATATATATATATATATATATATATATATATATATGGTATGATAAGAAAAATAAATGCCTGGACGGGATTCGAACCCGGATCTCTGAGTCTGTACCTCAGCGTGATATCCATTACACTACCAGGCGAATCCAATTCAAACACTTATTTTTCTTATATATGTATTATACTCTCATTATTACTAGATGTCGCGAGAACACTGTCTTCACTGCCATCTAGTAGCTGACTATATCAAGTAAGCAAATTAAAGAGAATATTTATTTTACTTTATAGCAGTGACGCTTTATCGATGTTATAATTAAATCTTTAACATTGAGCAATGCAAGCTTAATATGTATGATAAGAAAAATAAATGCATGGACGGGATTCGAACCCGGATCTCTGAGTCTGTACCTCAGCGTGATATCCATTACACTACCAGGCGAATCCAATTCAAACACTTATTTTTCTTATATATGTATTATACTCTCCATTATTACTAGATGTCGCGAGAACACTGTCTTCACTGCCATCTAGTAGCTGACTATATCAAGTAAGCAAATTAAAGAGAATATTTATTTTACTTTATAGCAGTGACGCTTTATCGATGTTATAATTAAATCTTTAACATTGAGCAATGCAAGCTTAATATGGTATGATAAGAAAAATAAATGCCTGGACGGGATTCGAACCCGGATCTCTGAGTCTGTACCTCAGCGTGATATCCATTACACTACCAGGCGAATCCAATTCAAACACTTATTTTATAATACATATATAAGAAAAATAAGTGTTTGAATTGGATTCGCCTGGTAGTGTAATGGATATCACGCTGAGGTACAGACTCAGAGATCCGGGTTCGAATCCCGTCCAGGCATTTATTTTTCTTATCATACCATATTAAGCTTGCATTGCTCAATGTTAAAGATTTAATTATAACATATATATATATATATATATATATATATATATATATATATACACACATTAAAAGAATATTTAGGTCTGGACCGGTATTTGAACCCGATACCTCTCACTTTATACGTTAATGCGATTACCGTCTTCGTCATTCAGGCTCCCAGTGCAAATATATTTTTCTTTCCTTGTATACAAGTATCTATCATAAGAGGCAAGGGGTTCGCTCGCAGTGTCAACATACGTTTTCATTAACATGAAAGCATTTTTAATGAGAATAATTCACTTTATGGTAGTATCGTTTTTTTTTATTTCGATGTTATAATTAAATTGTGACATTTAGCAATGAAGACCAAATATTACATGAAAAGAAAAGTTAACGCTTGAACCAGGATTTGAACTCGAAACTTCTATCTTTATACGTTAGTGTGATACTGTCTTCGCCACTCAAGTTCCCAGTGCAAACATTTTTTTCATGTAATCATGTAATATTTGGCCTCCATTGCTAAATGTTAAACTTTACTACTTATAACGTCGAAATATTATATCTCTTAACGACGAGGGTGTCGGCCAATTATTCCTGATGTACCTAACAGGGCGGATGAACGGAATAAAACTAAATTAATTAGACTATTTAACTCATGCCACAAATGCTAGTCAATGACCAAACACGTTTCAATGAATTTTGTTTTACAACCAATGACAGTCGTGTTTCACCTCGCTTTTTATCGATTTCTCTTTATCAGCTTCTGCTTTTGTGATAAAGAAAGCTCCTCCTTTTTAATGTTCTGAACAGGACAGAACATTATTTTTCTCCAACAAATACATTGAATATAGCAAATAATGAACAGGTTCCTTGATTTTACTGAGTTGTTTACTAAAAAAATAAATGAATAACCCGTAATGTAGATTATGATATATAGTTTGATGTATTTCATTATTTCTCCACATGGGTACGTTCTTACAACATTGCGATCTTATTTGGCATAAATAATATGATCTAGTTGCAGTGAATGAACATAACCTCACATTTCTGATTTGTTTTCAAACATCGCCGTTTACATTAAATACATACAATATTTTAAACATATCTATAGTTGAAACAATGATTTATGAGTAAACAGCTTAATTTCATTCGTTAAATAGTCCTAATTACTTATGATAAATATAGAGAAAGTGGTAGAATGGAATTTGTGACAGGGGAAAACATACCTAAGCCCCGTTTCGTCCACCATGAAACCCATATGGAGTGAGCGAGACTCGATTCGAGACCCTCAGCGGTGAGTGGCGAGCATCTAACCTCTTGCATCACAGATCCACCTCATATAAGCTAAAATGAAATTGAAAGCAGATCTGAATTGATTATCAATATTTTTATTGCATCATCAAGTCCATAAAGGTTTTTCGATAGACAAATAGAGGTCAACACGTAGAAAGCAATCATGCGGTAAGGCATGTGAAAGAATTGAGAGATACTCATTACATGCCAACCGGTGAGACGTTCAAAGAAACACGGAAGTTGGGCGCAGGTGTAGTTCAGGTGTGTCAAGTAAAATGACTGATAATTCCCTAGCATCCTCTGTCACCAAGGAAACTAGCTTCCGTCACAAATAACTTCACTTACTCTCTTAGTGTTCTTGAAATGACAAGCCATTTGATTTAAAACCGGTATACGTATTATAGTCTTGGCTTAAATCAGTGGCGTGAATGAAAACTTTAGAGACAGTCTACTCGCTGAAATATATACAAAATATACAAAACTTTGTTCCGCGCCGTAGCCGAGTGGTTAAGACAGGAAGCCTTGGCGCAGAGCTACGGGACCTGCGCTGGTTCGAGTCACCATAGGGGGAAGAAATTTTCTCATGTTTTTTCGGCCAGTATGGGACCGGTGCCCACCAGCAATCGTGAGGCATTTGGGTAGCTAGAATAAGTAGCGACTCCAGGTTGAGAAAACCAGCTATAAAGGCTAGGGGACTCGATATGCTGAGCACATGTCACCCCTACACAGGCTGATGATCATCTACCTCTGTGATTGACACATGTGGATGTGAGGCCAGCAGCTGGATGGTAGGCTAAGGGCCCTCTAGGCCTGTCGCGCCAGGAGTTAGTTTACAAACCTTAAGTTTTATCTGTGGCTTGATGGGAGATTTTAGATAGTAATCTACCCATTTGAAAATACTCAAAAATATGTACAGTCTTAGGTTTACATCAGTGGTTCATTCATAGCGTTCTGCTCAAGAGCAGGTCTTTCACTGCAAACTCAGCATTCTCCACTCTTTCCTTAACTACCGTGGAAAGACTCATCATGCCATGTTTGCAGCTTTACTAGGGATATATAGGTGTGGTAGCTTCCCGTTTCTTTCCACACCCCACTCTCTCTTTTGCATCTTAAAATCTTAAAAGATCTTAAGAAGGTCCCGAGGGGCCCCAACTTGGAGGTTAAATATCAGTTCCATCAGGGTTTCTGACCAGATCAAAGATCCGGAAATCCCAATTAGCCTCTGCCCTCCACATCAGTGGTATAAGAGAATATTTTAGAGACTTAGTCTTCTTCTTTCTTCTTCTTCTTGTT
The DNA here is from genome assembly GCA_030220185.1 of Diploptera punctata. Classification (NCBI taxonomy): domain Eukaryota; kingdom Metazoa; phylum Arthropoda; class Insecta; order Blattodea; family Blaberidae; genus Diploptera; species Diploptera punctata. Next base: position 50,590 of record JASPKZ010010065.1, on the reverse strand, counting down.
CTTCTTCCCTTGGCTCCACGGTCTTCTAAGAACCTCTGCCTTTTCTATTCCTAGCTTTCTGTCTCCATCTTTATTATCTTAAGTCTTCCTCAACTTTATACAACCATCTTAGTTTCTGTCTTCCAACTTTCTTCTTCCTTCTAAAATCCTTCTTGCACCTCTTTCCTGCTTCATTCGCAACATATGTCCTACCTATTCCATAAAATAAAATAAGTTAAAATATACCTTCTTAGGCAAGATCTGTCGTCCTTAATTTATAAAATTTGTATTCTTTATGCCTGTGAGCCTTTCAGAATATCCGTTCCATCATCAGCAGGTCTTTGTTCGCTACAATATCTAGCATGGTGGTAGATGTTGCTGGTCGTAACGTGGTGTTGTCGTGACGTTACGACCAGCAATATCTACCACCATGCTTAGATATTGTAGCGAACAAAGACCTGCTGATGATGGAACGGATGTTCTGAAAGGCTTACAGGCATAAAGAATACAAATTTTATAAGTTGAGGACGACGGATCTTATCTAAGAACGTATATTTTAACTTATTTTATTTTATGACTCTCCACCTCAACGGTATCAATAATGAATTTTATTAGTATTGACTACCTATTCCAGTCTCTTTTTTCTAATATCTTCTACCATATCTAAATCCCTATATATTTTTTTCAACCCCTGGTTCATTCTGATTCTCCATTCATCTTGTTCCAGTACTGCCTCATATATATACTGTATACTGCTTAGTATTTTCCACATGCATTTAATAGGGACTACCTAATTAAAAATACATAGAATATATACACGGTACAGCCTTCCACCTCAAAACTCACGCTACCACAGTACATCATTTTAACTTAAAATATGCCGTATGTTTTCTAAAAAATAATCCCATTTTGTTCCATGTTATGAATTCAGGCGAGAAAAAAATGGTATGTATATTTTCTGTATTAATGCAGTGTACTAAACACACAAAGAATATTTAATACTTTTTGTCAAATTGATTTCTTAAACATCATGTTGTTTACAAATATCTGAAATAGTTTTGGTGCCGACCAATGCGTGGTATTTTCCTGGATTTTCTCAATCGCCAAGATAAACATTGCGTTGAAATTCAATTACCAGGATTCATGTAATGTTAAACATTATTTCATAGTATCTTTAAAATTTAAAAAAAAATCGGCTAATTTCTTCAGAAAATACTCGGCAAACACAATAGAAACATATAGCCTACAATACACTCCTACAGATCCTATGCGATATATATATATATATATATAAATTTCGTGTCACGTTGTTTGTCCACGATGGAATCCTAAACTACTGAACCGATTTTAATAAAATTTTGCACACTGTGTGCAGTTTGATCCAACTTGAGACTTAGGGTAGTTTATAACTAAATTTATAGTCGCATTATTTTGTATTGCAAATTATTTGTTTATTATTTAGCAAAGAGTTATAATTATCTGTGAGTTCCATACGATTCTAACAGATGGCGGTGTAAGGTAATTGGTTTATTATTTAACAAAGAGAGATCCAGGTGGCTGTGCTTTTGTTGCAACCGCGAATTTCAATTGAATTACAAATATTGATTATTTCATAATTTAAGTGTGTTCAGAGTTTATTTTATTTTCAATATTATTAATTTCGTATGTAAGTATTAGTTTTAAGTAATCTGGCTGAAAGACTGCAACTTAATTTAAATTTTTAACGTATACCTTTGCCACAGCAACGCGTGGCCGGAACTTCTAGTATATATATATATATATATATATATATATATATATATATATTGTAGATTTTCGCGGATATAACAAAGTTTTCTTGGGTTTTCCGCGCCACGGATTCAAGGTCGGCCTCTGGCCACTGATTCCGACGTTTCGGCATGATCCCACATGCTATTATCAAGGAATGATTGCATCGAGTCACTGGTTCAGGTCTTATATAATTAAACACATTGAGTTTTCACTGTGATCCTTTTCGGTGGACGTACACCCATCCAAGGATTAGGTCTTACATAGTTGAACACATTGGATTACTGCATTGCAGTGATCAAATTTAGGTACAGGTCAAGAATAAATCTCCAGAAAGAGATGCAATTATTAAATATATGCCGATTTCAATAAATTGTGGTCTCTAGCAAGCTCATACATCTCCCTTTAACTTAATTTAACAGTCGGTGATGACGTTATGTAAGTTTTCCTTCTGCCTTCATTTCTCACTTTAACATGAATATCTTACTTATTTTGTCATAAGTAATGCCAAGAGTGATTTTCAAATGATCGATAAATTCACGAGACGAGTGAATTTATCTAGAGACTTTGGAAATCAAGAGTAGCATTTGTTAGGACTATTTAACGAATAAAATTAAGCTGTTTACTCACAAATCATTATTTAAATATAGTTATTTTAAAATATGTTTATATTTAATGTAAACGGCGATGTTTGAAAACAAATGAGAAACGTTATTATGTTTGATTTGTTCATCACTGCAATCAGATCATATTATTTATTGCCAAAGGATGGCATTATTGTAGCAATACACCCTAGTGGAGAAAAAATAAACACATCAAACTGTTTATAACCAACATTATAGGTTATTATTAATGTCTGATGTCCTATGATGCAAATATGTCTATTATATTTTTTTGGAACACGAATACCTGGAAAATAATACGTTTAAGAAAGTGCAAACAGTGGTTTCATTTTTTTGTGGTATAATCAATTGCTATAAATGTTTTTCTACTATATCCCGCAAGCAGAATCTGGTTACATTCATGCACTATATATACAATCTGGGAGCCCTTGTGTTGTAGGATTCTTACATCTTAATATATAAATTGTTATATTCAACATATTTCTTAGAGAGTCGCCCATTGCAAAATAATGCTCTGACCAATTCCAAATGTTAAAAAAAGAGGAGCTTGATTTTAATGTGATAAAATTAAATTGATAAAATCGAGTTGAAAAACGACTGTGATTAGCTGTAATTCAAAATTCATTGACTCCCATTTCGGGCTTGAGTTCAATTGACACTGACTGTTAACATTAATACCGGGTTGATGATCTGTATTATTGGCACATACTGTAGGCTATGTCCATTATTTATTATTAAATGAAACATATTTTACCATAGTTATTAAGTTTCTTTCAGGGACACGTGTATATTTTGTTTGACATATTTCACTTTTGACAAGGAGAGACGCGTTTAGATTTTGGAGCTTGATGGAAGCCCATCTAAAAATAATCCGCCTATTCAACTAGACATAAAAACATATTAATTTTCGTCTTTCAGCTCATTTATGCCAACAAGATCCGGATAAGTAGATTCCCGAGCAACGTTGGTCAATCAGTACGGGGTATCTAAAAATAATTACGATATAAATGTTTCCCCTCACTTATTCAACTAAAACACAAAAACACATTAAATTTAATCTTTCAGCTCATTTATGCCAAGAAGATCGGGATAAGTAAATTCCCGGGCAGCGATGAGTAATCAGCACGGGGTATCTAAAAATAATTACGGTACAAATTGATAATAAGTTTTCATAAGTAATGCCACGAGTGATTTCCAAATTATCGATAAATTCACGACTCACGAAGTGAGGAGTGAATTTATCTAGAGAATTTGGAAATCAAGAGTGGCATTTGTTAGGACTATTTAACGAATAAAATTAAGCTGTTTACTCACAAATCATTATTTAACTATAGTTATTTAAAATATTTATATATTTAATGTAAACGGAGATGTTTGAAAACAAATGAGAAACGATAGGTACGCTTCTACTGCTTCTTTTGTTTATCACTGCAACCAGATCATACTATTTATTGCCAAAGGAACGCAATATTGTAAGGAGGAGCTTTCTTTAATATGGTAATTATAACACTGATAAATATTGTGGTGAAACACGACTCTGATTGGTTGTAAAACAGAAATCATTGAAACGTGATTGGTCATTGACTCCCATTACGGGCATGAGTTAAATAGTCATAAGTAATGCCACGAGTGATTTCCAAATTATCGATAAATTCACGACTCACGAAGTGAGGAGTGAATTTATCTAGAGAATTTGGAAATCAAGAGTGGCATTTGTTAGGACTATTTAACGAATAAAATTAAGCTGTTTACTCACAAATCATTATTTAACTATAGTTATTTTAAAATATTTATATATTTAATGTAAACGGCGATGTTTGAAAACAAATGAGAAACGATAGAAACTACTGCTTCATTTGTTTATCACTGCAACCAGATCATACTATTTATTGCCAAAGGAACGCAATATTGTAAGGAGGAGCTTTCTTTAATATGGTAATCATAACACTGATAAATATTTGGCGAAACACGATTCTGATTGGTTGTAAAACAGAAATCATTGAAACGTGATTGGTCATTGACTCCCATTTGGGGCATGAGTTAAATAGTCCTTTTAATTATCTAACTAAGCATACATAAAACCACATTAACTTTCATTTATTTAGGCGCAGCAGCGCACGCCGGGCATTAGATATTATTCCTTCTTAAAACTGATGTTTTTATAAAATTACACAATACAGTGGGAACTTGAGTACTGAGAATGTAAATTCAAGTGAGGGATGTCTTTCTAATTTTTTGTGTGGCAAAATGAATGTATTCTTGTGTATATTATATAATTCATCGTGTTTACCAAGAATGAGGTATCTGGGAAATTTTACTGACTTTACCTGCCCTCTAGTGACAGTTCTATGGAACTTGATGTTCCGGGAAAATCCATCGCTTCTCACTATTAATGCAATCTCGTTGGTAATTTATTTGCATGTCGGTGAATATTGCTTGTTCCTTTCATCTGCATACTCAGTGATGAGATTTTCAAGCTGAATAAATATTGTTAACATAACTTAATTTTTAGTAAACAAATTTTAAATTCTTGATAGTTTTCTTCTAAAAACATTGAATATATGTACAGTAGGCCTCAGTAAATATTTATGCAAATATTAATATAGGTATATATATACATTTACTTATTTATTTATTTATTTATTTATTTGTCCACCGCCGTAGTCTCTAGGTAGCGTGCTGGCTTGTCACGCAGTGGGCCCGGGTTCGATCCCCGGTCCGGACAGTTTTTCTGGGTGAGGTTTTTATCGGGGTTTTTCCTCACCTGTAAGACAAATGTCAGGAAAACTTTAAGGCCCAAACGGTCCCCGAAATTATATGGCCATCATCATCCTTATCATTATCATCATCATCCTCCTTCACCGGTGTGGAAAGCAACGGGAAGCTACCACACCTACAATTCCCTAGTAAAGCATAGCATGAAAATGCTATGATTGCAGTGGAAGACCTGTCCTCGGGCAGAATTACTATGGATGGATATACTTATTTATTTTATTAAGGATATTCTACACTACAATGGTTCACCTTCAACCCAAAGTGATTTATCGCCAGAGGTTTCCCTCAAATCTCTTAGCATCCATATTTCTCCTCACTCCATGTATCCATCGTTCTCTAGGTCTGCCTCTTCAACTCCTTCCATTAGCTTTCCAATCAAGGTCTTCTTTTGTATTCTATCTTCTTCCATTTTTATGAGGTATCCATATAATTTCAAACGTTTTTCTTCTATTTCTTTGAATTTTTTCAACTTGTAATATTTTATTAATTAATTTACTTATTTATTTAATGTGTGTATGTGTTTGCGTACATGCACGCGTCGAGGAATACCCTTCTAGGTACTAAATAGTTAATAAACTAGCCTATACCTCACAAATGCGACTGCTTATAGAGGATTTCAAAACAATCTGAGATAAAGAAGTTAATAGCCCCGAACAGGATTATAAAAGTTACAGCGATTTCGGTGAAACTGTTTTGAGGCTGATATCTGTGTAATAAAACATAATAGCATGAAAAATGTTTATTGTTCTTCCTTCACACTCTAGTAAGGGATTGTTGTAAATCACCAATGGAGTTTGTAAAATATAGTTAGGCTACTTAATCTTTTCCATAGTCCATAGTCAAGATAATTACTAAAGCTGAATAATAATAATAATAATTATTATTATTATAATTATATTATTATTATTATTATTATTATTATTATTATTATTATTATTATTATTATTATTATTATTATATTTCTTGTTATTACACGCTTTATATTAGCTTGACCTGTATCTATGTAACGGAATCTTTCAACACGATTTTCAGCCACTTAAAAACATTGAATTGATTTGAAACTTTGTATACTTGTAAAAGACCAATGACAATTCAATAATTTCATAATTTTTTTCTAAGATCCTGGCCAGAATCATCAGGACATCAAAAAAATAAAGACCGGTATAATAGCTTGCGGATGTGTCGACTTTTTAGTCTATCATTGTGGTAGATCAGTTGGTAGAGTGGTGGACTGTAGTGGTATATAATTTCAGTAATCCATAGGTCAATGGTTCAAATCCGGCTCGGAGGATTTTTTTAGAAGAGTGTTACTTTTAGCTCATACTACAATAGTATCGAATTTAAAGATATTTACATTTTTAGAAAACCAAACTAAAAAATAAAAAATAAATAATAGTTTTAAAAAACTAATACAACACGCTTTATTAGAAAACCGAACCAAAAAAGAAAAATAATTTGAGTTTCCAACACGCTTAAGATAAAATTAAAGTGGTCAGCAAAATAATCATCTCCAACACATCTAGAATAAAACTAGAGTTATATACCAAAAAAAAAATAATTTTACTATCAAAAGCGTGTAATGCTCTATATCAATTAATATATTTGATAATAAACAGATATTGGTAAAAGTAAAGTCTCTAAGAAGAAAACGTAAAAACCATAAAAAGCACCCCACGCTTTTGATGGTAAATTTTTTTTTTTTGTAGATAACTGTAGTTTTATTCTAGATGTGTTGGAGATGATTTTTTTGTTGACAACTTTAATTTTATCCCAAGAGTGTTGGAAATTAAACTTATTTTTCATTTTTTAGTTCGGTTTTCTAATAAAGCGTGTTGTTTTAGTTTTTTTAATATCATTTATTTTTAGTTTAAACTCTCTCTTTTAGGTACTTTTATTACGTGTCCCATGCCATCCAAGCTTTATAACGGCACTACCTGTCGGACTGTTTAACTTTAATTCACATACGTATCATGTGTTTTGACCACACAAGGACATGGAGAGCCTCCCTGAATAAGGAATCAGGTCAACTTCGAGATAACACAATTTTTTAAGACGAGACACGTCATCCTTTTATACATTCTTACTAAACAAGGCGAGTATGATAGGATGGTGGCAAAATGGTATTAGGGAACTATTTTTGCCTTGTATTTTCAAGACATTTGCCTTACAGGTGAGGAAAAACCCCAAGAAAGCCTCGCTCGAGAAACTGGTTCCGACCGGGGTACCCTTCTATCCAAGTTTTCTTCGATCTTCCTCTCTTCCTTTTTTCTATTGGGATCCATTCCATAACAATTTTAGGCAATCATTATTATTATTATTATTATTATTATTATTATTTTTATCATTATTATTATTATTATTAATTTATTACATTGGTTTTAGTCCAACGCTGTGGCCTCGGGATATCATTGTTATCTCGGATGTAGCGAGACTGGATTCGATTCCCAGTCGAGGCGAGTTTTATGGGTGAGGCTTTTTAGAGTTTTTTCTCACCTCTAAGACGTTGGGAAACTTTAAGGTCTAAATAGTCTCCGAATACCATGTGGACGTCATCACTGTATCATATTGGCCTCTTTTAGTATGAATGTTTGAGCGAATGGTGTTCTGTCTTAAATGTGCCACGTTGTCTCGGAAGTGGCCCTGGTACTGAAGTGATTACTCCTCCGAGGAAGATCTCCAAGTCCTTGTTTGGTCGAAAAGTATGCATGTGATCCAGAGATTAAAAATCCTCTATTGACAGATCATGTCACAATTAGCCCCAGAGAATTGAATCTGCGAAGGGAGAGAGTTTTGTAATAAAAGAAAGATAGAAATAAGAACATTTCTGGTTTCTGCCATGTAAAGCAAGTGTTAATAACAATAATTAATTCGCTATCTCATTCATATATTCAATTTATTCAATAATTTGTCGACATTTCAATCTTCATGTGTGAACAAAGATATGATTGAAAGTTCAATTTCCTGTATTTCGGGGTTGCCAACCTAATAACTATCCTGTAATAAAATAACTATATTGTAATATTGTATATTACAAACACGCGTGTGGAAAGTAAAACTACTGCCCTCTATGTATATACAAAAAAATATCCAAAAGGTGCCGTAGCGTAGTGGTTAAGGCACTGAGCTACAAGCCGGAGGGTCGAGGGTTCAAGTCCCGTTGGGGTCAGGATTTTTTAACTGGCCCAAACCCTCTGGCGGCACTATGGCCCTAGAGTCGACTCAGCCTCTAACGGAAATGAGTACCAGACGATTGTTCTGGGGTAAAGCCGGCCGTCACGCAGGGCTGACAACCCGGCTGACATAAAGTGTCGATTGTCTAGAAAAAGTGGGAGCCTTAACCTCCTACTACCCCAAAGGCCTCCGGGCCTGTTGCGGGATCACTTTAAAAAAATAATAAAATATATAATATACGAAACAAATCACTGCATTTTAAATGAACAGAACTTTATTTGAAACAATATAAAACAGTAAATACGTACTTGCCGCCATTTATTACAAAATTGGTCTCACGGCCTCCTGTTGTTTCAACTAATGAAGATTGCCCACACTGTTAACGTTAGTCAGTTGTTTGTAATGTACGCAAATATTTCCAACAAAGATGTTATTATTTTACTATTATTTATTATTTTGAAAACACCATCCCGCAAACATAATGTACAATGCACGTTTGTGAAGTGTTTTACAGAATCGAGGAAAATGTTTAAAAACCGAGCTATCACTCGGTTTTTTAACATTTTCCTCGATTCTGTAAAAACTACTTCCCAACCTCGCATCGTAATGTACTATAAATGGATGGTGTGATGCCTATGATTCCTTGTTAAAATATTGTAATCATAAAATTGGAATTTTGATTTTGTTAATTTAAATTTGTTAAAAAACACACTTACTTACTTATTCACTGGCACTATCGAACCCGTAGATTCATGGCCGCGCGGACATAAGCTCTCCATACATCCCTATCCTGAGCTAATGCTTTTCAATCATTCCCAGTATAATCTACTTCCTTCAAATCATGTTATTCTCCCACCTCATCCTTGGTCTACCAACTGGGCGTTTTCCCTCTGGTTTTCCTACTAGAAGCTTCCTATGCACGTCTTTCATTCCCCATATGTGCCACATGTCCTGCCCATCGCAGTCTACGAGACTTAAAATCACATACACACACAAAATTGTCTTTGTAATGTACCTATGTAGTATAAACCAGGTATAAACAATCATACAAAATGGATAACTGGAAATGTCAAATGTCTTGAAAATGGTCTCACACAAGGAGATTGAAACGTTGCCAAATTATTGAATAAATTGAATATTTAACTGAAATGACGAATTAATCGTTGTTATTTACTACTCTCAGGAAATAATATAAAGGCATATTCAATAAAACAAGTGACTTAAATTCAATTAGACCGCATGCTATTTCCTATATTTCCAAACCTATACCTTGCCACACCCTATTTATAGATCAACCTATTGCTAAACCTATCAGTGTTGTTTTCTTTTAATTGACTGACTTCTTGATTATTACTGATTCATATTTATAGTTCATGTGCTTAATAATTGTTTGGATAAAATAAAAATATATTATTGTCTATGATCTTATGTAATATTCATTCATAATTTTCTGTCCAAGTGCAGGTCTTTCGCTGCAAACTCAGCATTCTCAACTCTTTCCTAAACGCAGCTTTCCTTTTTGTATCCGCATACAAATCATTTATTTTAATATTGTCTATTTCTATTGTCTTTTTCTGCCTCTTTCTTTCCTTTGACCATTCCTTCTAGGGCATCTTTCAGCAGGCAGTTTTCTTCTTTATTAGTTCCAGCATTGTTCTTCCTTCACCCACTCTGTCTAGCACATCTACATTTTTTTATTTTGTCCGTCTGTATTTTTTATTCCATTCTTCTCCATATCCACATCTCAAAAGCTTCCAGTCCTTTTCCTCATTCCGTCGTAATGTCCAAGTTTCTACACCATAAAATGCTACACTCGACACAAAGCACTTCACTAACCTCTTCCGTAATTCTTTTGCCAAAGGTCCGCAGAAAATGCTTCTCTTCTTGTTTAAAGCTTCTTTTGCCATTGCTACTCTCTGCTTTAATTCTTGACCACAGTTCATGTTGCTACTAATAGTACAACCCAAGTATTTGAAGAACAATTTATAATTTGGTTTATAATAAAACATATAATATTATAACGTTTTACCAGAAAGAAACTGGCCTACTAAAATATTTTACGATATTTGCTTGTTTGCAAATTTTGGAAAATTAGGAGTAAAAGATTCCGAAAATATGGAGGAAATATTACCACCCACTAGCCTTAATATCTGGGTTCTATTGTTAACTTCTGACTGGGGTTAGCGCAGTAAAATACAAAATTATTTTAAATTAAATTGTGGTTATAATTTTAGAAGAAGAAAAAAAGACCACTTGCGATACACTAACCCCAGTTTCACACATGTGATGTAAAGAAAACACTAGCACCACTGCACGCAAAAAAGAAATGCCGTTAAACTGTTGTATTGCCACCACTGATTAAATTCCCCTAAAAATATTAATATATTATACAAATCTTGTCCTCCATGCAATATATTCCTCATTTATTTGTTCATCCAGAAATTAATTAGGCTAGGCCCTATATAAATATTTGCCATATTTAAAATGTGCAATAGAGAAAGTCAAAGCACACTTTTTAAAGACAGCGCTAAGCGTATCAAAATACACGCCTTCACGCCTCACATACATACTGACTAAGGAACCCTTCTTCATAGAAGAGCTCCACCTGGACCTTCTCCTGCCGGCAACAGATGCCTACAAAGAACTGCTGAGGGAACTAAACGAGAAAAGAGAACAGATATGGCCTGAGTTCTACGCAACGGATGCGATGATCTACAAGGAATGGACAGCAGCCAGATACGACCTCAGACACACCGTGATGAGAGTCGCGGTCCATGGTGGAAACACAGGATATGCACAACAATGAAGCGCCATAACCCAGAAGAAAAGTGCAAGTGCAAACTATGTGGGTCGTACTGCGACCGATATCACCTGTTACAGTGTAAAAATATAGGAACATCGATAACAGACTTCTATAAGACATGATAACAATTCTTTCTACATGGTCATTGGATGCAATAATACCTATTATTATTAAAATGTATAATGGTATCTTAATCAGTAAGCTGTACTTTTTGCTGTATATTTTTTACTTGCTGGAGTTTTTGTTCTATTTATTCCATCCACGCTGTGTATAACTCTGGTTCCTAGATTTTAAAGAGGTCAGAACAGTTTTTACTATCAAATAAAATAAGTCATTTCAATACTCGTATCTCAACTGAATCTGGAATTAAATATCAATAAAATTAAATATATGGCCACACATAGAAATGGATTATGTAATGGAAATTGACAGTTCATTGCAAATTAAGGAAATGGCTGAATTCAAATAGGAACAAAGGAACAATAAGTTCAAACAGGAGTGAGGTCTAAAAAGAATTTACTCATAGACTCAACTAGAAAACGCTTCTTATATATATTACAGGAGTATTGCCATCCAAATTCCTCTCAAGAAACGTTAAATTAAAAATATATATTCATTCATAGTGTTCTGCTCAAAAGCAGGTCTTTCACTGCAAACTCAGCATTCTCCACTCTTTCCTTAACTCAGATTTCCTCTTTGTATATGCATACAAACCATTTATTTTAATAGGGCCTATTGTCTATCATCAGATGTCTTTTTCTGCCTCTAACTTTCTTTCCGTTGACCATTCCTTCTAGGACAGTATTTCTTCTTAGCCAGTGGCCAATCCAATTTCTTTTCCTCTTATTTATGAGTTCCAGCATTGTTCTTCTTTCACCCACTCTGTCTAGCACATCTCTATTTCTTACTTATAATATATTATATATATATATATATATATATATATATATATATATATAACGGTTATTTTTCTAGTTATATATAATAGATGCTAAGTATGGTCTCATTCTGTATGGAGGGGGAGAAAATATAAGTACTTGAGAATAAAATTCTTAGGAAAACCTTTGGGCCAAGGAGAAAAGAAAAGCCAGGTGAATGGAAAAAAACTGCTTTGCAATGAGCTACGTGATGTCTATGGGAAACTGGATGAAATAAGAACTGTTGAATTTAGTAGATTGTGATGGCAGGTAATGTGACACGAAAGGGGTAAAAGTGGGGCATGTAAACTTCTTGTAAGAAAATAGAGGAAAAACGTCCGGGCAGGTAAGCAAGAAGGATATTGGAGAATAACATTAAACATGATATGAGGGAGGTAAATTATACAGGGAGTGATTGGAAAACATTGACTAAGGATAGGAATATCAGGAGAGCACATGTCAGCATGGCCATTAAGCTCCGAGTTCCATAGTGTCAGTGTATTAGACTCGGACCAACGGATCTGTGCCCCTACAGCCCTGACATCGTTCTTAGATTAGTTCACGTCTATACTCACATCATTTCACCGCACTCCCCGCCCCCTACGTCAAACGGCAGCCAGAGGTAATTTATCGAGTTGGGATGTTGCCAAACTTCCCCCAGTGCCATGGCTCTTGGATATTGAATAATGCAAGGTTGGAGTTGAGAACACTGGAGTGCAATTGCATGACGGAAATAGAAGAGAGAAAGAAAGAGAGAGAGAGAGAGAGATAGAGAGAGAGAGAGAGATAGGAATGCAGGGAGGGAAATGATTTGCCGAGGCAGAAAAGGAAGTAGGCTTTAGTTCGCATATCTTACGGGGCACAGTTCCGTTGGACAGACAGTAGCTAGATTGTTTGTTAGTATCTCATTTCACATAATCACTAGGGGTGCATGAGCATGTTTATTTCTTTCAGTCTCACATGGATTCAGATAAGAAAATGGCATGAACATGTCTGCAGAATGGATACCAACAGATTGCCTAGGAAAAGTCTGAACTATCAACCAAGAGGAGGAAAAAGAGATCGGGGACGCCCACGAAAGAGATGGACACAGCAGCTATAATACTTGGAGCCGGAACGAACCAAAAAGGTTTAATCCTTGCAAGAAGAAGTGTAAGAAGTTTAAATATATCTATGGATGTTTCCTGTATTAATACAATGCAATGAACAAAAAAAAATTATATATTTGAAGACCACGTGGAGAAACATAAGAATGCCACAAACATAAAATGCCAAAAATAATGTAAACAGAGATAAACCAGTCATCTGGTAATTTTATCTTGCAATTGGCAGTAATATAACACTCGAACGCCTCACGATGATAAATGGTATAAATTTTGCTATACTGGGAAAAACAAGAATTGTTCAAACACTAAAATTATGTTTTCTTAATTCTTTATTTTCATTTAATATTTTTGCCAAACGTTTAATTTGTTTTTATAATTTTGTTCAAAGGCGGCTCTGTGGCGCAAGCGGTTAGACGCTCCCCTCTCACCGCTGGGGTCCCGGAGATCGAGTCTCGGTCACTCCATGTGGATTTCATGGTGGACGAAACGAGCTTGGGCAGGCTTTTCTCGGCGTTGCTCCCGTTTTACCCTGCCACAAATTTGATTCCACCATTTCTCCATATTCATCTCATCCGCACCTGTGACGGTGCGTCAGGAGTGGTCGGCTGGCACCCTTGTCGTTCACAGACCTCTATAAATATAGGGGCTTCATCTCATCTCACTCCTAGACCCGACCTCGAGTTGTACACGAGTTGAGGATACATAGCCTATATATTAATCTGAAGAAGACGCATGCATCATCTTGTGGTAAAACTCGATATTAAAAGTATTTTGTTCAACAATAACGACATTTATAAGATTTATGATCACAGTATCCCATATAACAGCTTATTCGGGATTTACATTGGGATGGAAATGGTTAAACACGTATGACACAGATTATATGCTCACTAAAATAAATATATTTAAAAAAAGGCTGCTGAAATGAAGATGTTGAGAGGAATAGCAGGATGCCAAAGAACCGATAAAAAGAAAAAATGAAGAGATATAAAGAACAGAACTTAATATATTTAATCTCTGTGAAAGAATAAAAGATTATCAAAATGCTTATCTTCAGCACGTATTAAGAATGAATGAACAGCGCATACCAAGAAGAATGTATAATTATAAACCAAAAGGGAGAAGAATGTTGGAAAGACCATTGAAGAGATGGAAGGACCAATTCGACCTATAATGAGATCGTAACAGGCCATTGGGCTTAATCCTTGCTGTTGATGATTATAAAAATATTCACTGGAATGAAAGGGATTAAATTTATTATTCAAACTGATATGTTCAATAAAATAAATCTATATACGGCTATAAAAAATGCTAAAAATCAGAATACATTTTTTTTTGTCCAATGTCACCAGGTTGTCTCTTATGACATTTCTGGCTTTCTCTCTCTGGCTTTGGCAGAATTGTAATCCATTTCTTAGGTTGGGGCACCTTAAAGGCGGAGTTACGTTACCCCGATGGTATTATCGGTGATAAATGATAATGAAACGCCAGGAGAGTCCTTAACCTAAACTTAACCTAAATTCCAGATCACGGGCGACCACCTTTAAGGAAAAATTCCTAAGGTCTGACCGGGAATCGAACCCAGGATCTCATGAACTGTAGTCAGAAACGCTGATCACTAGCCCATTGAGGCTGGTAATATTGTACGCTAATGAAATGTTAACAAATATTATTTTTAAGAGATAACTATTGTGAATTTCTGGTCAATTTCAGCATTGTTAAAAAGAGGGCGCATCTTTAGTGCAATGATAAACATGTCGGGTTGACATATCAGAGAAACGGGTTTGTTTTCCAGCTATAGCCTAAATAAGAATTATGTGTGAAGTCTGGATCGCAATCAGCTCATCTTCGTGAGGGTGGTTAAGTAGATATTAATATGACATTCCGGTTAAGAAAACTGAAATTAATTGTTAAATAAAAACGTCTCGCTAATCAAATGCTCTCTGTAGTATAATATCTAGTCAGTGTTAGCAAACATTGAAACCGACCTTAACTCTTCGGAGTCATCGTGTTACAGGCTTATATTTAAATATTGTCAAAATATAAATTACCTCTTTGCTACTTTAATCTTGTCTCCAAATATAATTTTAATTATCGTATTTCAACACCATCGAATTTATGTTCTGAACAATGTATTGTGCTTTATTCTTTCTTTCTTTTCTTTCTTTTTTTTTTTTTTGTTTTAACTCTCTCCTTATAGGTACTTTTATGAGCACTACGTCACCCGTACTTTACAGCGTCACGATCTGTAGGGAGAGGAGTTTATCTATTATTACATACCTACTTATTCTGATCATATACGGACGTAGAGGGCCTCTCTGGATGAGTGATCAATTCAGTGACGGCGCCAATCTCCGAGACAACATAAACATTTAAGACAAGACACGTCATTCGTTTATGCAATGCGAATATGATGTGGGTGATTATGATGGCCAGGTACTGTTCCGAAACTATTTTAATCCTAAAGTTTTCTGTCATATATCTTACAGATGAGGAAATCACACCCTTCTTGCCTCAAAACCTCACCCAGTAAAATTTTCTCGACCGGGAATCGGACCCCGGGCCGCTGCTTCTGAAACAACGTACCTATAATATCACAGTGGTAGACTGCATTTTATCGAGCAGTTAAAATTTACTCTCAAAATATAACTGAAAAAAGTAATCGCATATATATATATATATATATATATATATATATATAGATATATATATAATTAAATAAAAATAAAACTTAAAGTTTTATGTGATTCTCATATTTATTAAAATATTAATTAGTTACAGCTGTTTCGGTACTTTGTACCTTCTTCAGACATGGTAACAAATTAATTATATATATATATATACTAGCTAGCCCGGCGAACTTCGTATCGCCTTTAAATTTAACCGATTTACGTACTTACAGTACTTACAGTTATCGGATTTGAGGCTCCAAATCAATATAAAAAAGTGGTAATGGCTCTTTTGTAACTCTGTGTCGAATGTTATATATGTTACGAAGTCGATGTCCTAGTTCTAGCAATTCCTCAACAATACTCTCTGTATTTATAGAGTAATGCATATTACGAAGAACTACTCGGAAAGCCCTTTCCTGTTTTAACTGATAAGTGTGATATTTTGCTTTATTCTCATTTAGCAATCTCACCAACGATCTGTAAGCTTCAGTAGAGGTTGGCAGAATTTTATCCTCTTCTTTATACATTTTGTATGAGAAATCTGAATCAGAAAGTTTTTGTTTTACACAATTTATTAGTTCTGGTACGTTAAATACACCCGATATAAATATGGATGGTGGTGTATGTGGAAGTGGTTTTATTGATTGAGATGAATTTATGTTATCTGCATTCTCAGTATCATCCATAAGTGTATCATAAGGATCATATACATTTATTGATGGAATATTTTGAGGAGGCTTTGCTGATTGCATTATACTTTCGTTTTTTTTCTACGAACTTGTTGGCACTTTGGATTCTCATCATCATCAAGACGTCTCTGTATAGTTATATCATCTGGTGATATATTATAGTCATCTTGTTTTTCATTTAATTGAGGCATGGAGATTGTTTCTGTAACATTAGGCATACTATTATAACTAACAGACTTAGCTACTTTCAGTTTTGTAATCCGTTCCTTAGGACCTTCATATGTTTTTAAATTGACGTTCTTCTGGTACCCGTTTCCAATAGAGGCTGAATCGACCCCAGGTCCGTGATACCACCAGAAAGTTTGGGTCAGTTTAAAATTCGTGATCTCACCGGGACATGAACCCTCGACCTTCCGGTTTGTAGCATATTGCCTTAACCACTGCACTACGGCATGTATGTATGTATGTATATATATATATATATATATATATATATATATATGAAGGGCTGAGGGCAATAAACATGATAAACCACATACCGCTCTTTCTGAGATGATATAATAATAATAATAATAATAATAATAATAAATTATTTATTTTAGTTTTCAGAGTTAAGCCCATAAGGCCTTCTCTTCCACAGGGTTTTAATATTTCCAAAAATTATAAATACTAATTGGACAGTATTGTTGTTAAAATATTAAATAATACATTGTGTGTCTATATATTTTAACTCATCACTGGTGCATTTACAAATGATTTTATGGACATTTCAATATTTTTATTTGCTATCATTGTAATAAATTACTTTTTTAATCAAATAGGCTTATCATGTTATTGCCCTAAAGCCTTCATATATATAATCCAGCTTGTAGTGTATTAATGAATCATAAATATTAACAATTCAAAGAAAATTCTGTAATAATATGTAAAATTGGTTTAATGTTACGTTCATAGAAAATAATCAGATCTAGATATAAGAAAATGCAAGAAAGTGTAACAGTCATTTGACATCGAGTGTCTCAGGCGATAACGTTTGAGTGTTGTAATCTGTGAGATCCCGGTTCAAACTCCGAAAACCGACCAACCAAACCCCCCCCCCCCCAGTAGTCAAGGCAATTTCTGGGTTGAAATTACATTAACAACACTTGTTTCTTCATAAATACCATTCCATAATCGTTTAAAAATACAAAAACACTCGACTGTGTGCAATAAATATAGAAACCCCCTAGATACAACCAAAGATTCCAAATTTGATATTACCTTAGAGTGTAAACTAATTAAACTCCGAGACAGATCTACGAACCGCTTTAGCCTACCATCTGGCTGCTATCATCACATTGACTTGTACCATTTAAAACGTGGGAGATAATCTAGTCAGTATTGAGGTGGCATGTGATCAGCTTATGGACTCTCCTCCCGTTATATATTTTTTCAACCTGAAACCGTTACTTATTGTAGCTACCCTAATTCCTCACGAAGCTGAGTGGCTCCGGTCTCATACTGACCGAAATTCCGTGAGAAAATTTCTTCCGGCATGGTGGACTCAAACGAGAACATGTTCCGTATCTCTGCTCTAAGGCATAGTGACTTAAAGTGTCTATAAATGAGCATGAAAAAAACATACAATTTTAAGGTCAAGCCAACATTAAACGGAACAACTTTATTTCCTTATATAACATGTAAATATAACATGTTAAAATATAATTTTAAAATATCAAAGGAAAAAAACGAAAATAATGGCATTTTGGGGAAGTGAACATATAATATAAAAAATCATAATAGACAACAAACCTCTGGAACAAGTAACAAATTTTAATTATTTGGGTTGTAATTGTACTATAAACACAAAAACTGACAGAGGGCGTAAATGTTAAAACTGTCAAGATTTCAAATGACATGTGGAAACTATACACAGAACATTAAAGAACAAAACAAGAAGAGGTACTAGATTGAAGTTTTATAAACATTGGCAGTTCCTGCATTACTTTATGGGAGTGAAATTTGGGTAATGACAAAAAATTACAAAGTAGAATACAAAGTCCAGGTCAATCATATTTCTGATTGTCTCAATACAAACTATGAATGGTATTAAAACGGGGGGAGTTCCTTGGGGGACCAAATGGGCAAATATATGTTGTGTATTATTAATCCATCCAAATACTATAAATGTTAATCATAGAGGGAGGGTATAAATGAACTTCCTTAGAAGAACAAAATGCTGCACAAGAATGGATCGGTTAAAGAATGAAGATATAAAAACAGAGTTGAATATATATCCTTTAAATGATAAAATCAAAGGATATATAGAATAATGGTTTAGACATGTAGAAAGAATGAACGTAACAAGATTACCAAAAGCAGCATTTAACTACAAGCCAAGAGGTTCAAGGAATGTAGGAAGGCCAGTAAAAGGATGGACAGAACAACTGTGAGGCGGAACAGGCATTTTGCCTAGCCCGTGAAGTGAAGAAGAAGAAGATGTAAAAGGCGGTCTCTCATCGCTGGAGTCCCGAGATTGATTCTCGGTCACTCCAAGTGGATTTCGCGGTGGACGAAACGGAGCTTGGGCAGGTTTTTCTCGGAGTTTCTCCCGTTTTCCCCTCCCACAAATTTCATTCGGCCATTTCTCCATACTCACCTCATCCATGTCGTTTGATTTCATTCATCCGCCCCTGTGACAGTGCGTCAGGAGTGGTCGGCCGGCACCTTTGTAGTTGGACACGAGTTGAGAATATTTATTTTATACAACATGTAAACTTTGGTCTAGTTGTTGAACAAAATTGTATAGACAATAGTTGGTGAAAAGGAAACGGGGAATCTCCATTTCTGTGCGGTGAATCATGAGAACCAGGGAAGTGACTCCGAGCAAGCGGAACACCTTGCCTCAACAATGTGCTGCTATAGTATTCTATCCTGTTTGCATGCACAATTTTACCTTCATAGACTGTAGATAATTAGCTTTCACTTTTCATTATATTGACGGGAATCGATTATAGCGACAAGTTTTCAGAAGTAATTTTAATCAATGGAATCCATTGCTTCCATAGCAAGGAAGTTGACTACTGGATGTAAAATTGGAACCGGTTCATTAAGTATTAATATTTTTTTTTATTTTTTTTATTTAGGAAGTTTCACAATATCTTCATGCGCCAAATTAATCTACAGCCATTATCCTCCACATCTCTCTGTCATTCCAATCTCCATCGTTCGATCATTTTTTCCACATGTTGCTCTAAACAACATTATTTTTTGGTCGTTCTCTTCTTCTTCTTCTACAAGTAGCGCCCATTCTATAATTTCTTTTGGGAATCTGTCTTCTGCCATTCTTGGTACACAATCATACCATTTTAATTTTTTTATGAAATCCAAATTGAAGTTTGAACACTTATATTTTGTTTAATTACACCGTTTCTAATTTTATCTCTTCTAGAAATTTAAGCTGAATGCCTAAAAAAAATCCATTTCTGCACAATTTAATTTACTTATTATTAATATATAATTAGTATTCACGCTGCAGCGTAGTGGTTAAGGCAGTGCGCTACAAACAGGAAGGTCGAGGATTCGAGTCCCGGTGGGGTCAGGATTTTTAAACTGACTCAAACCTTCGGGTGGCACCATGATCCTGGAGCCCACTTGCTTCTAACGTAAATGGGTACCAGACGCTTTTTCTGGGAGGAAAGGCGGCCGTCACGCAGGGCTGACAACCCGGCTGACATCAAATGCCTTAACCTCCTACTGCCCCAAGGGTCTCCTATGGCCTGTAAGTGGGTTCACTTTACCTTAGTATTATTTTAAACACATATTTATAGTAACTTCTTGATTTTAATATAATGTAATTTTCTCTTCCCTTCAACCGGGGAAAACGTATGTTATACTAAAATACAACAAACAAATCCGAGTTAGGTGGTTCAAGCAGTAGTAATTGTACAACAAATTTTATTATTTTTTTCCTGATCTTTAGATGAAACTAACTTAACTCCATGGCGCAATAAGCCTAGAATGCTGGCCTCACATTTACATGTGTTAATCACCGAGGTAGACGATCATCCTGCCAGTATAGAGGTCAGCATGTCGGTCTTCCAGCCATTATAATTGGTTTTCTTAGCCTGGAGCCGCTACTTATTGTAGCTACCCA
This sequence comes from Diploptera punctata, assembly GCA_030220185.1. NCBI lineage: Eukaryota > Metazoa > Arthropoda > Insecta > Blattodea > Blaberidae > Diploptera > Diploptera punctata. The sequence goes on along the minus strand of JASPKZ010010065.1, from coordinate 29,953 downwards.
AATTCCTCACGATGCTGGATGAGTACCCGTCCCATGCATGAGAAAAAAATTCCCCCTGGATTCTATATAAACAAAGTGTGCTTGTTTTACATATAATAACCAAAATGTTTAAACACGTCATTTTTTTAAGTGACGTCCTTTTTGTAATTTTACAGATTGGTGAGAGAGAAGAGTAACAGATAACAGAAACACTGATTATTTTCTATTTTCTTTATACCGTTTTCCGCTTGTAGGCATCTGTTGAAGTGTCCCTGAGAGTAGACCAATATTTTTTTAGCATACTTCCATTCCATCATCAACTGAAGCATTTTTCAAACATTGGAATGTCCTGGTGGAAACTTTCCCCATGCCCATCGCTAACTACGCCAAGGTTTTGAGAAAAAAAGCAAGATGCGAGTCCAAAAAGTATAGTTTTAAGGACATATTAAGTAAAGTAAAGTAAAGTATAGTGATCCCACAACAGACCCGGAGGCCCTTGGGGTAGTAGGAGGTTAAGGCTCCCACTTTTCTAGACAATCGGCACTTTATGTCAGCCGGGTTGTCAGCCCTGCGTGACGGCCGCCTTTACCCCCAGAACAAGCGTCTGGTACTCATTTCCGTTAGAGGCTGAGTCGACCCCAGGGCCATAGTGCCGCCAGAGGGTTTGGGTTTAAGGACATATTACAGCCTAGATTTGTGGCTGACCTCAACGGTGTTCCGTCATGAATTTTAAAACTATTGATATTACGGCCTATAACACCAAAGCATTTCACCGTGTCACGAACAAGATGTTCATAGTTTTCTGCTTTCTAATTCCCATGGAAACTTGAGAATACAGATTTAAATGCCCGCCAGACTGCAAATTCTACTAAGTAACTAACTAACTCACTGGCAAAAACTAAAAAACCCGTTCCAAATTCAGGTCTTTCTGCACCCCCGTAATATAATGCAAAGCTTCCTGATTCCTGACTACCTTCTCCTGGCCATCTAACTTCCTGTAAAGCGACTATATCCAAGAGTGATTTATCTAATTCACGGCTTTAACAATTATATATAAATTAATTGGTGTATAATGCTATTGTGTTATTATTTAATTGTAATATTAATGTGTTTTCTTTATGTAATTGTAATGCTAATGTTTTTCTAGTGTATAATGCTATTGTGTTATTACTTAATTGTAATATTATTGTGTTTTCTTTATGTAATTGTAATGTTATTGCTGTTTTTGTTCTTTATTTTTCTTTACACTAGTACCAATTAATACTTTATTGTAACGGACTGTCAACAGCACGTACGGCTTACTGCCCGTGCGACCCATATTTGTAAATAATATTGTAAATATCTTACTTTTTGTCTAATAAAGTCCTACTACTACTACTAATTCACGGCTTAATACCTCTAACGCCCCGCTATTGGATAAAGTCCTAACATTCCATGTTCCTAGGAACATGTCCCTATGTTTGAGCCTTTGTCATGTGTTCCCTGAAGTAGTCCCCGCCCGGAGAACCGAATGGGGGACTATTTGACCTCCGGAAAATTTTACCCCAGTTGAACCCATGTCCGCATTTCTTGACGGTTGTATTTTTACGGTGAAAGATAGTCACTCTTTCGACCAAGGTACTTTTTTCGTCTGGCTTATCACCTTCGTCCAGTCCGGCATGGGTAACCCTTTCGGCAGCAATGCTACCGCCGGCATAGCTCTCGGAATCATTTAAGCACGCAAGACACTTCACGACGACAAGGTAAAATACCATGGAGGGCTGCAAATTCTACTTCTAACAGTTATTTTCGAAATCTTCGTCATGTATAACGCTTTAATTTGTAGGGCAATAAAAGCTCCTTTTATCTTTGCCTCGCTTAATTTTTTTTTATTTCTTTCTGATTTGAAAGAAAGTCAATCCTTCTCTCTACAGCGTTTTTACAAGAATTTTATTTAACCAATTTAATCTGCATTGGTGGAATTAAGACACATTGCGGATTTATAAGTGGTTCATGTGATACGTTTTGGTACCAGGGTTGCATTTTTATCTTGGAGGCCACTGTTTACGGATGTAGTGATTTTTTTTTTCTGTCACGGCTATCCCATTCACATAGAAAGCAGCAGAATTTAGTTTCACCTGGTAGCATGCCTATGAATACTTACTTACTTACTTACTCACTGGCACTATCGAACCCGTAGGTTCATGGCCGCGCGGGCAGAAGCTCTCCATACATCCCTATCCTAAGCTAATGCTTTCAAATCATTCCCTGTTATAATCTATTTCCCTCAAATCATAGTTAATGTTATTATCCCACCTCATTCTTGATCTACCAACTGGGCGTTTTCCCTCTGGTTTTCCTACAAGAAGCTTCCATGTACCTCTTTCATTTCCCATACGTGCCACATGTCCTGCCCAACGCAGTCTACAAGACTTAACTGTTCGTATTATATTAGGCTTCCTATAAAGACCATGTAGTTCATTGTTATGTAATCTTCTCCATTTACCTATCTGTTCATCTCTCTTTGGTCCAAAAATTGTCCTAAGTACTTTATTTTCAAATACTCGTAATCTCCTTTCCTCCCTTAAAGTAAGAGTCCATGTTTCGCATTCATATAAATGCCTGTGAATATACCAATGAATTTCAAGTCATCACAAATGTGTCATTTGAATGTAGTGTTATCAATCAATTTCAGTATAGCACTCATTAGTTCATACTTTTTAAGAGCTAACAAAATTGTGTTCAATTGCTCCTTATTCAGGCACGAATTTCTTTTACATGACGTAAATCTACGATACTGAAGTCGCGACCTTTTTCCTAAGAAATCCACATATAGGATTTTTACACCCTGAAAAAATTATCCATCTCATGCATAACTGGAATCCAGAAATATGGAAACGTACCGTAGACACCATATCAAGGGGACCGACAAGTCCCCTAAGTCGATTTCATAAAAGTATCTTTGATAGAAAAACTTACATAGATATGACCTTTAAGGATTAAAAGTTTAAGAGTCGTACATAAATTAACAGTCTGAACTTTTCCTTGCTAGCGAATTCCAAAGGACTAAATAAATTGAAATTGTTCTCATGAAAAAATTAAAAAAAAATCGTATTTTGGTCGATCCTACCCAATAGGATTTGAACCGGGGACCTCTAACTCTATACTTTAGCGCTCTCCCAACTGCGCCTCTCAAGCATTCCAGCACAAACATTTTTTCTTCCTTATTTATAATTGTCTATCTTGAGGGGCAGCGGGATATCTTCGTAATGCCATATATATATTATATATATATATATATATATATATATATATATATATAGGGTTTTTCCTCACCTGTAAGACAAATGTCAGAAAAACTTTAAGGCCCAAACGGTCCCCGAAATCATATGGCCATCATCATCATCATCCTTCACCGATGTGGAAAGCAACGGGAAGCTACCACACCTACAATTCCCTAGTAAAGTTGCAAGCATAGCATGAAAATGCTATGATTGAAATGAAGGAGCTGCCTTCGGGCAGAAATACTATGGATGGATATATATATATATATATATATATATTTAAAGTAAAGTGATTCCACTACAGGCCTCAGGAGGCCCTTGGGGTAGTAGGAGGTTAATGCTCCCACTTTTTCTAGACAGTAAGCACTTGTTGTCAGCCGGGTTGTCAGCCCTGCGTGACGGCCGCCTTTACCCCAGAACAAGAGCCTGGTACTCATTTCCGTTAGAGGCTGAGTCGAACCCAGCGTCATAGTGCCGCCAAAAGTTTTGGGTCAGTTTAAAAATCCTGACCCCACCGGGACTCGAACCCTCGACCTTTCGGCTTGTAGCGCGGTGCCTTAACTACTGTACTACGGCGTGCCCCATATATATATATTTATTTATTTATTTATTTATTTATTTATTTATTTATTTATTTATTTATTTATTTATGTATTCATATACACTTACATATGTGTCACCGGCCACAATTTTTTTCAAAACCAAACTCGGTCTATAGCAATCAGTTAAGGGAAGTAGGGTCGAGTTCGTTAACCAGAAAAATCGGACCATTAAGAGTGGGGTTAACTTGAAGCGAAAATTTAAAAATCGCTCTAAAGGCCTCAATTTTCGACTTTTTCGCAAAGAAAATCGCATATACAAATATCAGCGACCCTGACCATTACACGTAGGGGACATAGAGAATCTTGTTATCTATTCATGCGCGTCATTAATTAGATGACTAGGTATTTGGGTACCTTAAGTTACTCACGTCCTAGCCGCCATATTTGTTTTCCAGCAACTTAATATGATACTAACTAACTAACTCACTGGTACTATCGAACCCGTAGCTTCATGGCCGCGCGTGGACATAAACTCTCCATACATCCCTATCCTGAGCTAACGCTTTCCAATTATCCCCTGTATAAACTACTTCCCTCAAATCATAGTTAACGTTATTCTCCCATCTGATTCTTGGTCTGCCAACTGGGCGTTTTCCCTCTGTTTTCCTACAAGAAGCTTCCATGCACGTATTTCACTCTCCATTCATGCCACATGTCCTGCCCATCGCAGTCTGCGAGACATAAGTGTTCTTGTTATATCTGGTTTCCTATAAATACCATGTAGTTCACAGTTAAGTAGTCTTCTACATTCACCTGTCTGTTCATCTCTCTTTGGTCCAAAAACGTTCCTAAGAACTTTATTCTCAAATACTCGTAACTCAAAAGGATGCATACGATTTAATTAACAAAAGAAAATCGGACAATAAATTCGACTTTCTGAGGATTCTTTTAGTGTATGAACATTAGATATATTTGTTTGTGAAGTTGTTTAGGATACACTAATCTAGGAAACTCCTTACTGATATGCGCTTAATTTCCTATAATCAATCTGACTGGTTCGCAGTTTTAAAGATTATTTTAATGGTACATTAAAAAAAATGAAACTGAAATATTTAAACAGTTTTCCTTAAATGTTTGTATTCTGATTCAATGAAAAATAATTTGAAATATGTTCTAAATTGATGGAATTTTTTCTTAATGGATTCGGAGTGAAGGCCGAGTGATTTGTTTACTAGTTGTTTTGGAACGCAACGTTGCGCAATGCTTTCATGTTTACCATCCCAAGTTTCTTTGACAGCTAAGTTACCTGGTAACATTTGTTTGAAATGGCGATAATGTTGCAATGCGATGAAAACTAGTATTCTGCTATTATTGCATTTTTTCTTATTATTATTGGTAGTTGTATCAGCTCCATATTAGTTAGTATTTCACTCTTTAACATCTAAGGGCATTAGCTTAACAATATCAATATGGACGAGAAAGGGCCCTAAAGTAATGCTAAATGGCCTCCCATTTTAGACTTCATATTCAATTACCGTATATGCTGTAGGCTATATCTGTGACATGAAATCCACGACTGTACTTCCCATCGGAAGGAAGTAATTTCAAATTACTTGAAAAAGTTTCAAGAAACAAAGCCGGACGGATTAGTATAATGTCCATCCATCCATAGCAGTTTTTCACTGCAATCACAGCGTTTCATGCTATGCTTTGCAACTTTGCTAGGGAATTATAAGTGTGGTAGGTTCCCGTTGCTTTCCACGCCAGTGAAGAATGATGGTGATAAAGATGATGAAGATGGCAGGATGATTTTCGGGGACCGTTGGGCCCTAAGCTTCCTGACATTTGTCTTACAGGTGAGGAAAAACCCCAAAAAATAACCTCACCCAAGAGCCTGTCCCGACCGGGAATCGAATCCGGGCCCGCTGCGTGACAAGACAGCACGCTACCTCGAGACCACAGTAGTGGACTAGTATAATGTAGCATTTCGAAATTAATAATTTATTTATTTTGTAAGATCATAAAGGTATATTTTATTGAAACATTTTCGGGAAACCTTGCGGAAGACGAAACCCAGGAAGACCTACAAAAAGATGGCGGGACCCGTTTTGATTGGAGTTGGAACGGACCTTATGACTCATACCGTAATGTAGATGGTGATGATTTTAGGGAATATATTGTTATAATTTTTATTTATAACTCCATTAAAAAAAAATCATTATCATCATCTGCATTCATGGATTAGGTATGTTGACCCGTTCCGACTTCAGCCCATCTCTTTCTAGGTCTGCCCACATCTCGGGTGCCTTTAGGTTTAGATTTTATTTGTTTTGGATATCTACCTTCATTCATTCTATGTGTTGCTTCCATTTTTGTCTATATGTATATATTTTATCAGTTATTGCAAATACTTCAAGTTCCTGTCTTATTTCTGTGTTCTTGATTCTGTCTTCCTTGGTGCACCCTTTAACAGATCTCAAAAATTTCATTTCTGCCGCCGTTATCCTACTTAGATCTTGTTTTTTTTTTTTTAGGCTTCTGAATCATAGAGCATTACCGGTACTGCCAACGTTTTATAACATTTCAATTGGGTCTCTCTTGTTTTGTTATTTAGTGATCGTTTTATCGTACCACATATTCCCTGGAATTTTGCTATTTTATTAGTTATATCATTATCATAATTAAATGAATGTCACATCCTAGATAATTAAGATTATAAATCGAAGTGGCTAGAATATATTGACGTGAAACAAACAGGACAATTCTAAATAAATGCTAAGCCAATAGGAAAAAGACAACTGGGACGTCTCATGAAGAGACCACTTAACTTGAACCTCCAGAGAAATCGGAACAGGCCAACAACTGGTCTAATTCAATGACAGCTACATTATGATTAGCAACGTCTGTTTTCTACATAAAACCAACAGAATTAAGGTTTGCGGTTTTGGGGAAAGGCGCCGTTGTATAGTGTATTGTTACGTAAAGTAAAATTCATGTTTTTGTTTGTATATTTCACTTAATTTTAACGCCATTGTATTCTAGTAAAACAAAGCATGTAGATTATAAGGTCAACTAGAAAATGTGCAAAATATTACATGTGTTTTAGAAGTCATCGCTTCATTTTCCATGCTAGTTATTTCAGGAATTATTTTGAAAGTTTCCTCCATAATAAATCATCAAGTCTAGCAGCAATATTTCGAATATTAACTTGTGATAACCATTAGAACGAAATAACACGACACTTTAAACTTTAGAATTGTATCTAATAGCTGTTGAGATAACATTTACTGAACTTTAAAAGGTCAGTAATCCTGTACAAGCTGCGAGGAAGAGTTTTATATCGCTTTGTTTTGGAATTATTTATTCAGTGCTTAACAAGGAACTCTACATGAGTTAAATAAAGTGTAGATATTTCTGCAGACATTATCAACATTTATATATGTACACGACGATAACATTCTTCAATAATAATTTTGTAAAGATAACTTATTGATAACAAGTTCATCAGGTTTACTAAAATGTAGCTCTAACATGGAAAATGTTCCAAGTGTCAACCAAACAATTAATGCTGTATTTAGGGAGGTCATGTGGCACAAATGGGAATGAAAACTTTTGTATTAAAGAGCCTCCATAGTAATTCTGCCCGAGGGCTGGTCCTTCACTGCAATCATAGCATTTTCATGCTATGCTTGCAGCTTTACTAGGGAATTGTAGGTGTGGTAGCTTCCCGTTGCTTTCCACACCGGTGAAGGATGATGATGATAATGATAAGGATGATGATGATGGTCATGTGATTTCGGGGACCGTTTGTGCCTTAAAGTTTTCCTGACAATTGTCTTACAGGTGAGGAAAAACCCCGATAAAAACCTCACCCAGAAAAACTGCCCCCACCGGGGATCGAACCCGGGCCCGCTGCGTGACAAAGCAGCACGCTACCTCGATACCACAGCGGTGGACTGAAAGAGCCTATGGTAAGATAAACAAGAAGAATGAGATGGGAGAACATTTTTTTTAAGGAGAAGTATTATACAGAGTATATTGACCAGCCCCCCCCCACATGGGCTAGTGGTCAGCTTTTCTGTTTGCTGTTCACGATATCCGGGGTTCGGTTCATGGACAAACTATAGCATTTTTTCCTTAAAGGGATTCCTGTGGTTGCCCTTGGTGCGGTATTTAGATTAAGTTCAGGTTAAGGACTTTCCTGGCGCTTCATTATAATTTATCACTAAAGGGCGGATTCCTATGACATGTCATATTTTTACCAAAGCCTATATTCTAAGCTTCAAGTAAGTAAAACATTTATATACGCCTTATTATTAAGATTAAATAGTTTTTATTTTGGGTCTTAAAAGTCATATTCCTCATTTTTTTCGGATCTTTGGTCATACTTCTGCCTATTTCTATGATAAAGTCATATTTGCTTTTTTTTTATAGACTAGTCATCAGGCGATTGGAAATAAAAAAGGATATGAGGTGAGGTAATAAAAACACTAATTTAATTATTAAACCAACAATATATCTGTATAAAAATCGTCAGTTTCACAGTACATTTGTTTTGAAGGTTACTGTTAACAGGTTTAAATGTAAATAGGAACCATATTTTGTTAGCAGTAGTAATGAAGAATGCACTAATTTAACCCTTAAATTACAATGTATCTTATAAGAAACATTGATTTCATTTATATATTATTGTTTATTAAACAGTAGAAATAAAACAAATTATCATAAATTACCTAAGATTGTGTCAAATTACGTTAAAAATACAGTAATAACTTACTTTTACATTATTTTGTTTTCTTTGCGGTCCTAAACACTTGAATGACGGGCACTAGAAAGTATTGTTTCGCCAATTTAAGGGTTAAGTAAGTGCTAATAGGAACAATATCAAGCAACTGTAAATATTAATCATAACTTGTTAGTGCCAAGAGGAACCATAACTTGCTTAAGTATAATTAACAGAGAGCATTGTTTGAAATGCAAATAACAACCATAACTAAATAGAACAATTTAGCGTCACAACAACTCAAAATTATAATTTAAGGAATCGAAAATAGAAAAATAATTTCACGCTTTAGAACTAGTAAAGAACACTATAAATTCATAGTCAGGAATATCAACACACATAAAATGATAGAGATGTTTTAATATTGCTAAACAAAAGCATGTAGTACTGCAGAAACTGTAGTGGAGCATGCTGTCATATTAAGACTCCAAAAAAAAAAAAAAAAAAAAGGTAGCAAACGTTTGCACTGGACAATAGAAGATTTCCTTTTTCTTATGATACAATTGAGAATGTATAAGAATGAACAATTAATATAGTATGGGTAAAAAAAATCATTAAATTATAAGGTCAAATATTTATCTTTTTTAGGTCATATTTAAACCTTTTTATAAATGCATGCATATTTTCCATTTTTAGGTTATAGAAATTCGCCCCTTATTTATCACCAATCATACCATCGGTGTAAACGCAGCTTCGCCTAGCAGGTGTCCTAAACTAAGAAATAGATTACAATTCCGCCAATGCTAGGGGAGAAAGCCAGAAATTTCATAAAAAAAGGACAACCTGGTGGCACTGGACGCAAAAAATTATATACTTATGTATTTATCTCGTGGTGGAATTACTTGCATACTTAAATGACCCCTAAGAGCTATACCGAAAGTATTTCCCATGCCGGACATGTCGAAGGAGATAATCCAGACGAAAAAAATACTTGGTCGAAAGAGTTACGATCTTTCACTGTAAAAATACAACCTTCAGGAAACGCGGACATGGGTTCCATTGGGGTAAAATTTTCCAGAAGTAAAATAGTCCCTCTTTTGGATCTCCGGGCGGGGACTTCTTCAGGGAATCCATGCAAAGGTTCCATATATTGCCATGGGCAGGACATGTGACACTAACGGGAAAAGAAAGAGGAGCATGGAAAGTAGAAAAAAAATAGCGGGAAAGCTTCCGGTAGTTAGTGTACACCCATTAACAAATTTTCGATAGTGCCAGTGAGTTAGAATGTTGTTGGTTAGTTTTCTAGATGAAGTTCAGTAATCCTATGATTATCATCATCTTCTAGAAATTGTGTTAATGGATGTACATCATAAGAAAATAAATAAAAACTGAATACTCAGAGGATGAAAGTCTTGTCATTAGAATTTGTGATACGCTCGCTTAAGTTGTTATCACACTAAAACGATTTAGGTCTATACTTCCCGTTGATATCTAAGGAGGATATTATGCACCAATAAACTACATTCCTAACATCTTACTTACTTACTTACTGGCACTATCGAACCCATAGATTCATGGCCGCGCGGACATAAGCTCTCCATACATCCCTATCCTGAGATAATGCTTTCCAATCATTCCCTGTATAATCTACTTCCCTCAAATCATAGTTAATGTTGTTCTCCCACCTCATTCTTGGTCTACCAACTGGGCGTTTTCCCTCTGGCTTTCCTACAAGAAGCTTCCGTGCAAGTCTTTCATTCCCCATACGTGCAACATGTCCTACCCATCGCAATCTGCGAGACCTAACTGTTCTTATTACATCTGGCTTCCTATAAAGACCTTGTAGTTCATTGTCATGTAGTCTTCTCCATTCACCTGTCTGTTCATCTCTCTCTTTGGTCCAAAAATTTTCCTAACATCACATGAAGGAATGTCCAGTGCGAATGGACACCGCGATCCTATTCTGTCCGTTCCCCGCCGCGAATGCGTCAGCAGTGCCAGTGAAATCCCCGCGTCTGCTGTCCAATGCCATACTGATCGCACTGCACATGTACATAGGTAAAATATCGCTTCAAGAATGCTCCCATGTATCGTTTTATTTATTTATTAGGCCTATTTTTATTATTTTTGTCATAAGTTGTAGACCTATATGCAAATTATTTCAGTAACAATTAAAATGTTGGGATACATGAATGATAATTGACATTTACAGACTTAGTCTCGTCTTTTCAATTCCCGGCAGTATATAATATACGTATATAATAGTCGTGTATTTTATATTATAATTTTTTCACGAAGTAGCCTACATTATATGTAATAATTTTATGTTGTTGTATTTATGAAGTGAAAATTTGGATTGAATATATGTTGAGTGTTTTTATGAAGCATGGTCTCCTAATAATTAATGATGGTTTGAAATATTTTATTTAACTTGAAACATGCATTAGGTTGCAGAGTTAAAAAATCCTCTCCCAACAGACCGTGTTTTTTATAAATCTGGAAGGCAAGTACAGTATCTGAAAAGGGAGAAGTTAAACAGAGAAAAATATAGCGTTGGGGTATAAACAAACCAGTATTCCAGAAATTAACTTACATTTTAATATTTGTTAATTTCCATCCATAATAATTCTGTCCGAGGGCAGGTCTTTCACTGCAATCATATAATTTTCATGCTATGCTTTGCAACTTTACTAGGGAATTGTAGATGTTGCTTTCCACACCGGTGAAGGATGATGATGATGATGATGATGATGATGATGACGGCCATATGAATTCGGGGACCGTTTGGGCCTTAAAGTTTTCTTGACATTTGTTTTACAGGTGAGGAAAAACCTCGATAAAACCTCACCCAGAAAAACTGCCCCGACCGGGGATCGAACCCGGGCGCGCTGCGTACCGAGGCAGCACGCTACCTCGAGACCACGGCAGTGGATCTTTGTTAATTTAAAGGGCGATTAAGTCGTAAAGTACAATTTTAAAATTAGGCTTAATCCTTGATCTTACTTATGTGAATAAATGTGTAAGTATTTAGAGTTGATATTTTAGTTGTGCTGAAATTGTCTCGATACGTAATTCCTTACAAATATTTCATCATTTTCGCCATTGTATTACATATAGTTGAGATTACCAGTGTCATGTTGATGCCTGTTATAGGTCATGACTTGTATTGTCAGCACATGTGTAGACAGCACGAATGAACACGATTTCACCAATATCATGAAACAAGTTTAACGTGCCGACTATTCAATGCTTTATGAGATAACGATTAGAACATAATTAGAAATGCAATGCTCTGATCATAACATAACGAATTATTTTATGTGTAGGCATATCCTGACTGTGTGATACAAGAAAGTGGATTAATAATTCTGTGTGATAAGTGTCAATGTGATCATTTCAAGTTATTGATGATTTATGGGGGCTTTATATTCTCTTTCTTTTATTATATAAAGTAGCAGCAATAATGAAAATTAGTACAACATCATGGTCTCGCAGTCAGAGCTTCTGACTAAGATCATGAGTCTCGGGTTCGATTCCCACTCAGTTCATTTTCTTCTTCTTCTTCTTCCGAATGCAGTATTGGGTGATGATGCCCGTTCTGCGACTACAAAAACTGATCTTTCCATCGGTTGAAGGGTCTTCCGAGGTCTCTTTTCCCTTTAGGGTTGAGGTGGTAAATCATCTTTGGTAAACGGGAATTTGACATTCTCTGGACGTGTTGGAATCCTTTAATCTGATAATTTTGTATATGTTCAACCATTTCCCTACTATTCCACTGCATCCTTATCTCATCACTTTTTATTCTATCCCTTAATGTTACTCCAGTTAGTGATCGGAGGAATCTCATTTGTTAACTATTAATCCGGGATTTATCTTTTGCTCGAAGTGTCCAGCATTCACTTCCGTATAGTAGAGCAGGTTTGGCTATGGCATTATGAAATCTCAATTGGATTCCTTTCCTCATTTATTTTCCAAAATTTCTCTCCTAATTATACCATTTAATCTGTTATATTTTTCTAAATTTGTTGTAGGACATTATTCCTGTGGTCGCCCATGATCTAGAATTTAGGTTACGTTTAAGTTTAAAGATTTTCCTGGTGCTCATTTATCACTATCATCATCGGGTAACTTAATTTCGCCTTCCAGGCGTCACAACTTTATAAGTGGGTTACATTTCCGCCAATGCCAGAAATGTCATAAGACAACCTGGTGGAATTGGACAAAAAATTAAGCTTGAATATTGAAGGGGCAATCAGGAAACATAGGCCTACTGCTTTCGAAAAACATTATCTTTTTGGTTTAGGCTTGTTTTATACTAGCCGGTTCTGGCTCAAAATTGCTGCTGTTTTCCATATTTACTTTGGTCTTCCCAAGCTTCTTGTTCCCCGTGGTGAATAGTTGCATGCTGCTTTTGGTATTCTGTTCTCAGTCATCCTTGCTAAGTGTTCTTTCCAGTTTGTTCAGTATTTCACTATTGTGTTTAATTCTTTTACATTTAGTTGCTGTCTTATTTCGGTATTGTTTTTTGTCTGTTCTTTGGTATCCTGCTATTGGTATGAGGAATGTGATTTCAGCAGCTTTTATTTTTTCAGATTGGTGTGTGTGCCACTGTCCCTGTTTCGGAATCCATACGTCCCCCCATAGAAACTGCCATTGTTAATTTAAAAAAAACATATAAGGTTGGTGATTACCATATCTGCTCCAAGATCAGAATTTTTCAAGATAAAACTCATATCCCTATATGATTAATTTGGTCGTTATCGGACGTAAGAATATCGCGACTATTCGAACACATTAAGATAGGCTATTATTATAAAAAATGATTATAACAAATAATCAGGAGGATTAACAAATAGGTATAAAGCTTTTAAAATAGTTTCTTTGAATGTGCCTAAATCCGATAATCTATTCAATAGGGAATTCTGCCCGAAGGCAGGTCCTTCACTGCAATCATAGCATTTTCATGCTATCCTTGGCAGCTGTTTACTAGGGAATTTGTTAGGTGGTGTGGTTTGTGGTAGCTTCCCGTTGCTTTCTACACCGAGTTGAAGGATGATGATAATAAGGATGATGATGATGGCCATATGATTTCGGGGACCGTTTGGGCCTTAAAGTTTTCCTGACATTTGTCTTACAGGTGAAGAAAACCCCGATAAAAACCTCACCCTGAAAAACTGCCCCGACCGGGATCGAACCCGGGCCCGCTGCGTGACAAAGCAGCACGCTACCTCGAGACCATAGCGGTGGACAATCCGATAATATGTGCTAAAACTGAAAATATAACCTAAACACCAAACAAAAACACGAGAAAATTTGTAACTTAGATTTATAACTTACAAGAATAAATATTGGAACTAACCAATTGCACTTAAACCATTCTAGTGATCTGATTATAACCGACAATACAAACAAACAAGAAATTTTAACTTGACAATCAGTGTAGTAGGTCACATTAACGAAGAGGTAAATGTAATTCCCCGACACTTAAAAACTTTGAATGTGCATTTGTCGTATCTCGATCAGGTTATTAAACTTCCTTTAGGGATGCAGGTCTATATACAGAGTGATTCACGAATTATGTTTCGTCTCATTATCATCTGCATTCATGGATTAGGTCAGTTGACCCGTTCCGACTTCAGCCCATCTCTTTCTAGGTCTGCCCACATCTCGGGTGCCTTTAGGTTTGTATTTTATTAGTTTTGGATATCTATCTTCATTCATTCTGTCTATGTCCCCAAAGCCGTAGTGAAGGCAACTTCTCTAGGAGACGAACACTCCGAAATTGCAGTTCCCTGCCCTCCAGGAAGAGGGGTTTGGCTAGAGGCTGGTAACCTCTTCTAGTAAAAACTTACTCATAAACTTCAGCAGAAGAAAGCCGGTAACTAATAAAATAGCAAAATTCCAGGGATAAAAACGATCACTAAATAACAAAACTATCTAGGATGTGACATTTCGTCTCATTATATGGAAATTATTGGCGTTAGTATAAAGTGGATTGTGCATATGTGTAATTGGTTAAAAATTCTCTATGCTGGTATGTATTTTGTTGTTTTATTTTACTTTAAGTTATGATATTCCATTTTGCTTTGTAAAAGGATCATGACACTTTTTCCCTATAGTAATAGTAGTAGTAGTAGTAGTAGTAGTAGTAGTAGTAGTAGTAGTAGTAGTATCTTCTGTTACTCTTATCCAGTGCAATAATTCTGAACGAAGCAACACAGCCCACCATAATCCATACTAAACCTTCAACTCTCCCCATTTATCTCCTTCCCTTCTGGACTTCGTCTTCCTCATTCCTTCTCCATGAAATCTTCCTATTTTCCCCCAGCCCTGAGGGTTACAAAACAGGTTTTTTTTTCTCAATAATAGTAATTCAAACTAAACTGTAACCCACACAATGAGTACATTCAATCTATTACAATAAAGTAAGTTCCATTTTAAAAAGTTGTTGAGTGTCATCTCTGATACAAAAATCTGAAAAGTATCTCCGCATAAAGAATATTAAGCATTTACACGATTAAAACAGTTCAGTTCCTGCTAACTTCAATAGTTTGAATACAGTGAGGCGAAACATATTCGTGAATCACCCAGCGTATCTACCAGTAATTTTTCATTCTTCAACAAATAGAAGAACACAGGAACAATTGGATAGAACATCTGCAAAGAATGACAGAGGATACAATACCAAGATGGCACTGATGTATAATCCTGGAGGACGAAGATCGGTAGGAAGACCAAGAAAGCGCTGGGCTGAACAGATGTGAGATCGGAACAGGCAAAGACTTAATCCGTGAAGGATGATGATGATGATGACATTTTGAATCTCCGTTGAGATATTTCACCAAGTTATATGAAGTTTTTAAATTATAAAATATTACCCTGTTTTCCGTCTTCCGTAACTATTAGCTGTATAATTTTTAAAGAGGCCTTTCGAAAGGAATGTTCAATAAACAGAAGATGAAACATTGCTTTCGAAAGGCCTCTTTAAAAATGATACAGCTAATAGTTACGGAAGACGGAGAACAAGGTAATAATTTATATAATTTAAAAGCCTTCTATAGTATTTACCAAGGGGAAAAAATGTATTTACAAATAAATTCAGGCTCAGTAATAAATCTTGACGAACCCAATAAAACATGGCATCATGAAATAATTGCAAATATTCGAATTGTCAGTTTTCAACTTTCTTACAAACTATGAATCTGTATAGAGATCGGTTCAAACGGTCACAGGTCCCAAAAGAAGAATAAAAAAATACGAAATTCTGCCGCATATGCCCAGGGAAGTTAGGTGCAGATAGTCAATCTTGCACTGATAATAAATAATGTTTCGAAAAACTAATAATTCCCGAATATATCAAGCTTGTTGTCAATTGCTGCCAAATTACTCATCAGACCCCGCTCATTGCATTTTATCACTGACTACACTAAGGGGTTGCACACTAGTACGTAGAACTAGAGGTCAACGGTTCGATTCCTGGTTCAGACATTTTTTTTCTTTTCACAATATCATTATATTATTACAATATGACCTATATTGGAACTGTGTTAAAATAACAGTATTGGAAAATGTTAAATGCACATTTTCGAATAAACATTCTGTAAACACAAACATGTCGATATTTTGAGACGTGGAATTGGATATACGCTCTCTATTTACAAAGCTTTTGGCTCTGTCTTCATGGTTGTTTACTGCAATCAGTTGTAATAAGAAACAATTGGTGTGATTGATTAGTGTGGATTTTTCTATCTCTTGACAGCATTAAATGTAGGCCCCTAATCAAAAGATATAAATCTATACTTCCTATATTTTCAGGTAGCTAGCAGCAAGTTGTTAAAATAATATGCGGTTAGATCGATCAATTTAATCAGTATTGTTGACATTGGTTAATGATGAGGTACCGTATGGAATAACTACATTTCCACAAGTCATTTAGAGAAGTGAAATGATTTAATATCCACGTTGAACTCTTGCATCGATTGGCATTACCTTTTGCATAACCTATATTTGGATGTAGATTGACAAATATACGTATGGTATGCTGTCCATGCGATCCATTTGTAAATAATTATTTTTGTACTATATTTTTGGTGTCCACCGCTGTGGTCTCGAGGTAGCGTGCTGCCTTGTCACGCAGCGGGCCCGGGTTCGATCCCCGGTCGGGGCAGTTTTTCTGGGTGAGGTTTTTATCGGGGTTTTTCCTCACCTATAAGACAAATGTCAGGAGAACTTTAAGGCCCAAACGGCCCCCCAAATCATATGGCCATCACCATCATCCTTATCATCATCCTTATCATTAACGGTCGGCGCAAGCCATCCTTCCCCGGTGTGGAAAGCAACGGGAAGCTAAACCAACCCAACCTACAATTCCCTATTAAAGCTGCACGCAGAGCATGAAAATGCTATGGATTGCAAGTGAAGGACCCTGCCTTCGGGCAGAATTACTATGGGATGGATATTTTTGGTCTAACAAATTCCTAACTACTACAATAATAAATATCCTCAACTCGTTTCCCAACTCAGGGTAGGGTCGAGAAATGAGATGAGATGAAGACCCCTATTTAAAATTTATAGAGATCTGTGAACTACAAGGGTGACGGCCGGACGCACTTCCTGACTCAGCCGACGACCACGTCACGGGGCGGATGAACGAAATGAAAACAAAATGGATGAGGTGAGTATGGAGAAATGCGTTGGATATGAAATTTGTGGCAGGGGAAAACGGAGAAACCCTTTCCTAAAAACTCCTTTCCCCAACTTCCTTTTTCCTTCCCCCCTAAACCCACTTGGAGTGACCGAGGCTCGATTCTCGAGACCCTCAGCGGTTGAGAGGCGAGCATCTAACTGCTTGCGCCAAGGAGCCGCCACTACTACATAACTAGAGAGAAAAATTCTGAATCCGAGATAACCATTTTTATCCGCTGGCACTCTTCGTAAATCTGGAGATCTTGGATTCAAATCCCGGGGAAGATAAAACATTTTCTCTCTGGTTATACAGAAACAATAAGGTAATGCATAATAGTAATGTATCTCATGATTCCACGATTCTAAAAACATAATGTTGGTAACCCATCAGTCTGACCAAGTTTACCCAAGAAATTTCTGTAATATTGTTGTGGAAGTTTAGTTAGTTAAATATGTGGGTAAATTGAAGTCTCGCCTGTTTTCTATAATCTATCTCATAGTGAATATATTGTCAGAGCAGGACCTTCCTTGTCTAAAACCGTTCTGTTCTAAAAGCAATGCACCTGCTATTGGTTTTAATCTATTAAGTAATATCCCTGCATATACTTGATATTCAGAGTTCAAAATACTGATTCCTCTACAATAACTGGTTTTATTTCTATCTAGATCTTGAAAAAGCCTTTGATAAGGTGATAAGAAGAAAATTGTGGGAAATAATTAAGGCAAAGAGGGTACCCGGCTCAACTTATAGAAGGAATAAAAATTCTTTATAATGGCAGGAAAATTATCCTTAATTTAGATAATTATACCAGTGAAGAAATTTTAATAAATCAAGGAGTTCGACAAGGGTGTGCATTATCACCCACATTGTTTAACATGGGCCTATATTTTGACGAGGTTATACGAAAATGGAAAAAATCAAGTCCCATAGGAATACAAATATATAAGGAAATGTATATGAATATTTTAATGTATGCAGACGATCTGGTAATTATACAGAAATCAGAGGATGATTTACAAAGAGCCATTTACATGTTGAATGAATTAGGACTCTATTATAATCTCAAAGTCTCAACTTCAAAAACTATAATTATGGTTTTTTCAGGGCAAAGTGCCAATCAGAGCAAAAAATAGTGAATAAAAATAATGAAATAATAGAACAGATAGCACACTTTAACTATCTTGGTTCAGATATAACATACAGCTACGATTGGGATGTACACAATAAATTAAACCGATATCAAATATGTGTGTGGCACCATAAGAAGAACCCTCCGAAAGACTCGAAGAGAAACTCAGCTCAGGTTTTATAAAATTATGGCTGTACATGTTCTTTTATATGGATCTGAATCTTGGGTACTTACAAAAAAATATCTCACACATTCAAGCCACAGAAATGAAATTTTTAAGATCCGTAAAAGTTATGTAGCCTACACGCATGGATAGATTACACAATGAATCAATAATAAATGAACTGGAGATATTTTCAATACTTGATAAACTAGACGAGCAAAAATACCAATGGAAAGAAAGAACATTTAGACAGAATGGACAATACAAGATTACCCAAAAAGATCAACGCCTACAAACCACATGGAAAAAGATCTTTGGGACGGCCAAGGAAACGATGGACTTGAAACTGGAACAGGTCGCATTGACCTAATCCTGGAAAGGAAGAAGAAGAAGTTTATTTAGTACCAGTCTCCGTTACGTTGAAACTAACTTGGGCTTTTCAGATCATAGTTAGCAAATCCATTGTCAATATATCAATCAGCTTGAATCATTAATGTTTGCATAATAATAGAACCTTATTTAAAAATTATATTTTACAGAATACAGGAAGAAATCCTTAATTTAAAAAAATGAGCGTGTTTTTTTTTTAAGGAAGAATGATATAGCATATTTTTCATGTAGTATATTGTATTTCATTAATTTTTCTTGTAATTTCCAGGTATGTTTGATAAGGTCTAGCTATTGCATCACTTATCTTGTTTGTTTATATTTTATTATTAGTATTAATTTTTACCCGTATTTATTTATCAGGTTTCACAATGTTTCGCAACATCTTCATGTGCCCAATTAATCTCTGTCATTCCAATCTCCATTGTTCAATAATTTCCTCTCATGCTGCTCAAAACGCTATCAATCCGCGTTATTTTTGGCCGTCCTCTTATTCTTCTACCAAGTGGCACCCATTCTAGTATTCTTCTTGGGAATCTGTCTTCTGCCTGTCCCAAGTCAGGTTGGAAAAGGGTGAGGAGAAGGAGTAACAATCTCGTAAAAAAACTAGGGTTCAATATGCTCGGCTGATAGTACCTTATGGGGGCCCTGCCTAGGGTTACAGGTACTGCTGCCTTGCAGTTAGGCATTTGTTAGTCAAGTGCTAAATGTACAGAACTTAATTAAAAATCTCCTGGTCCTCTAGGTTGGGGATTGACGGATCAGGCTAGTTCTCTGGTCGTTTAAAAAAAAAATTAAGGAAGCTAAGGAACAGACCATTCTTTTAGGAACGTGGAATGTACGAGATATTATAAATTAACATGAGAAATTCAAGGACCATACTTGCATCTGTACGGTGGAGTTCCATAAGAAAACAGGCACAAAGAGGATTATCGATTATGGTTGAAAGGAAATTTCAGAGATATATAAAAAAAATGGGAAGCAGTTGATGAAAATATAATAAAGATGAATATAAATTTGTTAAAAAAAAATTGACCATTTTGGGAGTATACATCATCAGGTGCAAAGTGCAAAGGAACAAAGTAAGGAAGAATTTTATACCAAATTAAATTATGTAATAGATGAGATTGGGAATACTAGTATTAATTTTAACTATCAATAAAATAAATCTACATCAGTTAGGAAAAACCTGGTAAGTCAACTTTTGGTCCAAAATGAGTTATTAACATCTCCCGATAGCTTTTGGTCCGATGCACGTTCTGTAAAAACAGGTAAGTCGTCAAGCGAATAGTGACGGTGTTTATTAAGCATTGAATTATCGATGTATGCACTCTTTGATATAAGTCATTGAACTAGTTTTTGCTCTCCTGTAAAAAATCACTTTGAAGACTTACCTGATTTTTCCTAACTGATGTAGAATTAAATTACAGCTATAATTCTCATTTTTCTCAGACAACATTCTCATTAAGTATTTAATAATTAATTTTGTACTAGAGCATGATGCTTGAGGATGAAGAAGGCTACAACTCAATGGTATTAATAAGCTGTTAGTTTATGCTGATGATGTAGTACTGTTGGTCGATAGCGAGGAGATACTAAAGGCCAACATGCACACAATATTGAATAACACTAAGAAATTGGGACTGGATATAAATATCAATAAAACTAAATATATGA
Source organism: Diploptera punctata (assembly GCA_030220185.1). NCBI lineage: Eukaryota > Metazoa > Arthropoda > Insecta > Blattodea > Blaberidae > Diploptera > Diploptera punctata. The sequence goes on along the minus strand of JASPKZ010010065.1, from coordinate 9,404 downwards.
CCACACATAGAAATACATTATATAATGGAAATGGACAGCTAAAGACAAATGAGGGAAATTTTGAGGAAGTGGCTGAATTCAAATACCTGGCAACAATAATCACAAGTAGGAATGTGATGCACAATGAAATTATACATAGGTTCAATTCTGGAAATGCGTGCAATTATGCATTACAAAGACTCTCGACTTCCCAACTCCTTTCAAAAAAACGTTAAACTGAAAATATATAAAACTATTATTCTACCAGTTATATTATATGGATGTGAAACATGGATTCTTCCTTTAAGGGAGGAAAGGAGATTACGAGTATTTGAGAATAAAGTTCTTAGGACAATTTTTGGACCAAAGAGAAATGAACAGACAGATGAATGGAGAAGACTGCATAACAATGAACTACATGGTCTTTATAAGAAGCCAGATATATTAAGAACAGTTAAGTCTCATAGACTGCGATGGGCAGGACATGTGGCACGAATGGGGAAAGAAAGACGTGCTGGAAGCTTCTTGTAGGAAAACCAGAGGGAAAGCGCCCAGTTGGTAGACCAAGAATGAGGTGGGAGAATAACATCAACTATGATTTGAGGGAAGTAGATTATACAGGGAATGATTGGAAGGCATTAGCTCAGAATAGGGATGTATGGAGATTTTATGTCCGCGCGGCCATGAACCTATGGATACGATAGTGCCAGTGAGTTAGTTATTTAAATATCAGTGTTTTAGTTGGGGTTATCCCGGAGAGACGACGTCTCCCTAAATAATTGTTGTGGATTTTTTTAAGCCTATTTCCTTATAATTTATTATACAATATTGCCGGAACCATCTGTAATTTATTCTTCTTTGTAAAAATATCTTTAAAAAACTGCCGTTATATATGCATGATGTAGTTTCTTTATACAAGGTCCTATACAGGCGAGTCCCCCCCCAAAAAAAAACTACTTTCCAATTAAAACACTGCTAACAATTAAACTTTTTTATGATTGAAGTATTTTAATGTTCGTACGTAGCATATGTTTGTCCTGGTTGAGTGGAAGTGAAGGTCACATTGCTTTAAACCTACCAGGTTAAAAAATAAACAAACAAAGATGCTAGGACTTTGTAAATATAGGCCTATATGTAACTTGCAAAAGGCCATTATGAAGGTCTAAACCCAGGTGGGAAGATAGGCCTAACTTTTTTTTGGAACTTGGAGAACTGGATAACGAATATATGAACTGGATTCAATTGCCTGATAATAAGAACAGGTTGAAAGCCTTGTTGAATGCGATATTGAACCTACAGGTTCCACTGCATATTATTTTTTTTTATTAATATATTTATGTGAGATATTTTAGTACATTTTAAATAATTGTTCTTCTTTTATCAGTTTAATTTATAATCTGGAAATAAATAATTGTGCTGGTCAAAAGGCAAGTGTTTGCTTTTATCATAAGAACCACATGCCGTGAATCATTTTTCAAAATCTCTTGTTTTGTTACCTCTTATCAAATTGTATTAACATTGGCAATAAACCTTGAAAAGTTCAGACAAATATTTATATGAAATAGGGTCATTCACTGATTAACACCTCACGCGGTTTTATCTTGACTTGTAAACAGAGAATTATATTAATAGCCTATGTACAGTCATCGCAAGTATATGAATCTAACCAGTTCTCCAAGTTCCAAACAAAAGTTATCTTCCCACCTGGTTTTAGACCTTCATAATGGCCTTTTGCAAGTTACATATAGGCCTATATTTACAACAGTATGCCTATAGAAAGATTATAAAATAATAAAAAACACTGATACATAATGAAACCTAGGATATAACTACTTAACTCTCTGGCATTCAATGCTGGGCGTACAGTCTTTGAATAAAAATTGATGGCGCAACTCTCGATGTAAAGTTATGGGCTTTGAAGTGCGATTCACACCAGTGGGTTGTTACGTGTGCTGTCTCCTTTGAGTTCAAATAGGATGGCGGCTTTCTTCATGCAGCAGTCGTATCGTTCAATTCAGTGGAGCAGTCGGTAAGATGCTCTCCTGTGACGACGCGGGTCCAGGTTCGATCCTGCTACGGATGAAGACTATTTTTTAATAACGTCGTTAATTTTCATAATGCGTACACATTACCAGACTTTATTAAATAAATAAATAAATTTGTACATATATATATATATATGTCCACCGCTGTGGTCTCGAGGTAGCGTGCTGCCTTGTCACGCAGCGGGCCGGGTTGGATCCCCGGTCGGGGCAGTTTTTCTGGGTGAGGTTTTTATCGGGGTTTTTCTTCACCTGTAAGACATATGTCAGAAAAAATTTAAGACCCAAACGGTCCCCGAAATCATATGACCATCATCATCATCCTTATCATTATCATCATCATCATCCTTCACCGGTGTGGAAAGCAACGGGAGCTACCACACCTACAATTCCCTAGTAAAGCTGCAAAGCATAGCATGAAAATACTATGATTGCAGTGAAGGACCTGCCTTCGGGCAGAATTACTATGGATGGATATATGTATATGGGGAAATAAATAAATTAAAATAAACAGGTTATATATACAAAATGAATAACGATTGTAAACATCTCATTAAACAGAAGGCATAACAAGATTGTTTATTTCCGCAACTAATGCAAAACGCATCTGATTAATTTAAACTAAGTGAAGTTAATATCCAATTTTAATATTCAAGTACGTAAGCCCTCGAATATTGCATCGCTTCATACAGACTGTTTCTAGCAGGGACGGTTGTGGTCTTGTGGAGGGAATGTCTGTTTTCCATACATGAGCTCGCGTGTTCGATACCGCTCTCTCTCTCTCTCTCTCTCTCTCTCTCTCTCTCTCTCTCTCTCTCTCTCTCTATCTCTCTCTCTCGTCCTTATTTCAATGCATTTTCTTTGTTTTCTTTTATTTATATTGTTTTGTTTTATTTACACAGCATTTACCGCACTACTTATTTACGACGCGAATTATTTTCCCTTGCACGATACACAACGCAATAGAACGGATTTTAGTTTCTCAAATAGTTGTGCACTTGTGAACCAAGTAGCTACCTCTGATCATGCGCAGTGGCTACGTTCCGTGACTTGAAAATTATATGTGCGCTATCAATTCCTTCAAAGGCTGTACATAAGTTCTCCATGCATCCCTATCCTAAGCTAATGTGTTCCAATCAGCTCTTGTATAATTCACCTCCATCCAATCAGAGATCAATGTTATTCTCCCATCCCATTTTCCCATTCGCGCCACATGTCTTGCCCGTCGCAGTCTACGAGACTTGTTCTTATTACATCTGGTTTCTCATAAAATTCGTATAGCTCACTGTTATGTATTTTTTTCGCCATTCAACTGTCTCTACGTCTCTCTCTTTAGTCCAAAAATGTACCGTAAGATTATTATTCTCAAATACTCGCAAGCTCTTCTCATCCCTTGCGGTAATACAGGGTGATTCACAATAAGAATTACATATTTCTAGGGGTTGTAGAGGGAACTTAGTAGATAAAGTTTTGATGATGAACCCATGTCCGGAAACGTACCATTTTGGTGTAAAATAAGTTTGAAGATCTTAACACAATCGTATAAAATGTTGTTTGTACATGAAATTTACATTGTTACATTAATGTATCTTTAACTGTTTATAATTAGTATAGTGTATATCTATATTTGTCAAATATTTATTGTATTTGTGCTGGTTGTGTGGAAGAGAAGGCCTTACGGCCTTAACTCTGCCAGAATAAGTAAAACATTATTATTATTATTATTATTATTATTTATTATTATTATTATTATTATTATTATTATTATTATTATTATTATTATTATTATTATTATTATTATTATTATTATATCGTGCGTCTTGTATTTCAGAATAAGTATTACAGACTTCTAGGGTTGTACTACACCTATAGAGTCGGAGGAAGTTCTTCTTGCACGAATTCTGGCGGTAGCAGAAATTATTAAGCACATACCAGGTCTTGTGTGGCGTGTGTATTAAAACATGCGTCGTAGGTACACTTTGTGCAACGAACAACAGGGTCCCCACATGGAACCACACTTGTAGTACAGCGCCTAGAAGTCTGCAATACTTATTCCAAAACACAAGACACGCGATATCAGCCCATTGTGTTCCGATCTTCAAACCTATTTTATATCGAAATGGTACGTTATCCGGACATGGGTTCCTTATCAAAACTTTATCTACTAAGTCCCCTCTACAACCCCTAGAAGTCTGTATTATTTATTGTGAATCACTCTGTATTGTCCACAGACGAAGCGAATGAAAACAGTGGGTATTTCATACGTCATGAGTGGTCCTTTAGTCTCAGGTAGTATGCCATTGTAACGCTTGCAATTCCCCGTGCCCCCCTTCGTCCCGTGCTTTCATTCTCTTCGTCTGTGGACTATATATAAGTGTATATATTTCGCATTCACATGATATAACTGGAAGAATAAAACTTCAATTTATTTAGCTAACCCTTTTCTTAGAGAAGTTGTGATGACAAAGAGTCCCTGTAATGCGCATCATATTAGTTTCAAAAATTGAGACTATGAAAACTATGCCAGGGTTGTATGTATGTGCTGGTTGAGTTCTTTTAATTCCATCAGAATAAATAAAACAAGATTATTATTATTATTATTATTATTATTATTATTATTATTATTATATATATCAACAATAATATTGGAACATTTGGCGAACCAACCAGCAATAGGAATGGGACAAGATTAACAGATTTTGCTATCTACAATGAACTGAAAATAACGAATACCTTTTACAATCATAGAAACATACATAATATACCTGGCATCGTCAGGACTCAAAATCAATCATTGATTATTTCATTGCAAATAATAAGATTTTTAAATTGTTTCTCGATGTCAGAGCCTACAGAGGATATGATATTGGTTCAGATCACTACCTAGTAGAAGCAAGAATAAGATTTCCACCAAGATGGTTAAAAAAGAAGAAACAACAACAGAGCATAGAACAAAAGTACAAGGTAAATTATTTTATGATGACAGCATTAAATGGTTATATTCGAGAAGAATTCAGCAATATATGGCTACAACTCCAGAAAGTAATGATGTCGAAGAAGAATGGAAAAACATTAAAATGATAATTCAAAATGCAGCTAATGAAACTTTAGGAAAAGTAATATACAACAAAGAAGAAATAGAACTCTAAAAATCTGGGATGATCAAATAAAACAATTGATTGAAGAAAAAAATGCAGCTTATAAAAAATATTTGAACCACAAAGAAAGTAGAAAATGAAATATAATTCAAACGCTGTAGAGCTATTGTTAAGAGGGAAATAAGAAAGAGACATAGGAAAACATGGTTAAATTTTGTCACACATTTAGAATCAGATTTGCATAAGCTCCAACCTAATGCCTTCAAATATTAAAACATTTGAATAAAGATATTAAAGAATCTACCAAAATTAATTGCGGAGTAACAAAAGAAGATTTTTTTCAATTATTATAAAAGTCTTTGGGACTGACAATAGCTATGAAGATACAATTTTCCGAAATAATAATGAGACAGATTCCATAATATCATTGGAAGAATTGAACAATAGTTTAAAGAAATTAAAAAATGGGAAGGCAACTGGCACAGATGGTTTGAATTCTGAATTGTACAAATATGCAGGCAAAACAGTTCCATGAAAGACTGTTGTCCTTCTTTAATAATGTATTCAAAAATGCAGATATACCACAAGAATGGAAGACAAGCATTGTTTATACCCCTGTTCAAGAAAGGAGACAAGAGAAAAATGGACAACTATAGGGGAATCAGTTTGTTAAACACATGCTACAAAATTTTATGCAGACATTTTAAATGGAAAATTGAAAAGTTTCAGTGAAAAATTCCTTATGGAATGTCAAAATGGATTTAGGAAAGGACGATCTTGTATTGATTCAGCATTTTCTGTTAAACTATTGCTTGAAAAAAGAAGAGAATTTCAACTTAGAAACAACATTTTGCTTTCATAGATTTTGAAAAAGCATTCGACACAGTCAAGAGATCAAAAACTCTTAAATATATTGGAAGACAGAAATAATACCAAATTTACTTCGGCAGAACATACAAATATTTACAAGACAACACCATAAAGATTAAATTAAATAACAGATTTTCTGAAGAAGGAATTATAAATCGTGGTGTGAGACAAGGCTGCCCCCTATCCCCAACACTCTTTGCAATTTATAATCAATGAAGTAATTAGTATGTGCTGGACAAAAACATATACATTTGGAATAAGAATATCAGAAAATAGAAAATTAAACACCCTATTGTTTGCAGATGACCAAATAATAATAGCAAATTCCGAAGATAATCTACAGAAAGGTCTGTATGAACTTAACAAAATTACAGAAGAATATGGATTAAAGATATGTACAGAAAAAAACAAAAAAATTATGGCATTTCAAGGTGTACGATCCTGTCAGAAGTAAAATTGTACTGGACAATAAAATTTTGGAGCAGGTGAATAATTTTAACATATCTAGGATGCAATTATCTCATATGAAGAAGGAAAGGATGTAAATGCAAAAATATCTAAATTTTTAAGAATTTTAGGGTTAATAAATTCTATCTTCAAGCCACAGTTAGTCCAAAAGCATTCAAGACTGAAAGTGATATAAAACACTGGCTCTTCCAACTCTTTTGTATGGTAGCGAAGTATGGACGTTGAAACAGAAGGATATACAGAGACTTAGATCTGCTGAAATGAGATATCTTCGGAGGACTGCAGGATCCACACTACTAGATCACAAAAAAAAATGAACACATCTTAGAAGAATTACACATGGAATCTTTAGAAAACAAAATTTCTGATTATAAGTCAAGATGGATACAACATGTTTCACTCGAATGGAAGATCACAGAATACCCAAACTAATGTTAAGATATCAACCTGCAGGAAGAAGAAGACCAGGACGTCCACTCAAAAGACTTCTGGATGGTGTTTCTTCTTGAGGCCGAAACAAGAGTCAACAAATGGCCTAAATTCGTGAATGTACTATGATGATGATGATGATGTCATATATATAATGGTTATTTATTCTGATAAATAAGATTCTGATAGAATAAATATAACAAGTTTGTTTATTATTATGGTTATTATTATTATTATTATTATTATTATTATTATTATTTCCACCGCTGTGGTCTCGAGGTAGCGTGCTGCCTTGTCACGCAGCAGGCCCGGATTCGATCCCCGGTCGGGGCAGTTTTTCTGGGTGAGGTTTTTTATCGGGGATTTTCCTCACCTGTAAGACAAATGTCAGGAAAACTTATCATATGGCCATCATCATCCTTATCATTATCATCATCATCAACATCAACGGAAAGCTACCACACCTACAATTCCCTAGTAAAGCTGCAAGCATAGCATGAAAATGCTATGATTGCAGTGAAGGACTTGACTTCGGGCAGAATTACTATGGATGGATTATTATTATTATTATTATTATTATTATTATTATTATTATTATTATTATTATTCTGTATGGGGGCACGCCGTAGCGTAGTGGTTAAGGCACTGAGCTACAAGCCGGAGGGTCGAGGGTTCAAGTCCCGTTGGAGTCAGGATTTTTAAACTGACCCAAAACCCTCTGGCGGCACTATGGCCCTGGGGTCGACTCAGCCTCTAACTGAAATGAGTACCAGACGCTTGTTCTGGGGGTAAAGGCGGCCGTCACGCAGGGCTGACAACCCAGCTGACATAAGTGCCGATTGTCTAGAAAAAGTGAGAGCCCTAACCTCCTACTACCCTAAGGGCCTCCGGGTCTGTTGTGGGATCACTTTACTTACTTTTACTTTTTACTTTACTTTATTATTATTCTGTATATGTAATGGTTTATTTATTTGGGTATAGTTAAGGACCTGAGACCATTTAAATTTCTTTTTTTCGTTTTCTTTCAGGTAAGTGTATCAATAGACTTGAGACCATTTAAATTTCTTTTTCGTTTTCTTCAGGTAAGTGTATCAATATGCTGAACTTCTTACCGTCAAGGCTACAAGACTTCAGGTTTCGTACATATGTAAGTTAGTATATAATTATTTGGATTTAATATGTTTCCTATCTTCTCGGCTTTTTTTCTAAGAATTTAAAGAATAATATATAGCATACAAAACTATAATATTTCTTATACCCTATGGGTGTTAATTAAGGTTACTTATATAATGGAAGAAAACAAGTTATACGTTTTCGAAACTATGATCCTCGTGTCAAATAGTCGGTCCCATAAGCGATGTGAAGGGAAAATGGAGCAAGCTTCACAATGTGGAAATCTATGATTTGCATGTTTATTCTTAATATTATCAGGTTCATTAAGTTTAGGAGATAGAGGAGGGCACCAGATCTCGAAGGTGACGAAAGAAATGTTTTCAATATATTTAATTGAAATCTTTGGAGAGAAACCCATTAGGAAGGCCTAGGCGTAGATAATAGAATAGTATTTTGATATATATTATCATCATGAACAAATTCGTTTTAGGCCATGTGGTCTGTACGGTAAACCTAGCGAACATGGTCTTGATCTTTCCACCGATGTTTTGGTCTTCCTTGGTCCCTATGTCCAGTTGGGGTATATTGGAATGCCAATTTTGGAAGTCTATTTCTTGCCATTCTCCTCAGATGATTTTTCCATTCTTGTTGGTATCTTTGTATATCTTCATTTAAACTTGTTACTCCACGTTTTCCTCTGATAATAGTGTTCCTTCGGTGATCCAGTCTATTAACTCCTAACAATGATCATAAGAAGCGCATTTGGCTTACTTGAAGTTTATGAGAGTTTCTTTTATTTAAAATCCAAATTTCACTTCCGTATTTTAGAGCAGCTTTTGATGTGATGTTATGTAATCTTAGTTTTGTCTCTGTCCTCATCTGTTTACCAAAATGTCTTCGTATTACCCCATTCATTTTATTATATTTTTGTAATTTTGAATCAATGTCACTCTTATACTCTGCAAATACATGATATATATTAAAGGAATTTAATTAAGTTGGTTGAGAATAAGGATTAATGGAGTTTTTAGTGAATGCTGGATTGAACTTCCATGTCCCGTAAGCCATAGTGTTGGTTGGTAAAATATTCCTTGAAACAGAGGAATTCGAAAAGAAATCGATACTTTATTTTGTTGGAGTAAATACCGTAATCATAACATAACACATGTTCAAAACTAGAAACTTATTTTGTTCGAACACTCCTTTAACTAATAATGGTCGGAAGCTATTTCCGGAACATTATCTGTGATTGCGGCTGTGAAAATATTTCCCTCCGATTTCCCGTTCAGATGACTCCCTAGGGCTATGTAACATGAGGTCTTGAAAAGGGGGCGTTTTTCCCCTGTGAACGGTTAATTTGTTTTATGGACACTCCCTCTTATGTCCGAAATGTTTTTCTCCAACT